>LTAE01004309.1:0-32992 GCA_001647135.1 Pontederia paniculata | reverse complement strand
TGAAGACAATATAATAATAATTAAAAAATAAAATATATCTTGAAGAATGTAGTAATTATTTTATATGTATATTTGTTTGATACATAAATTTTATGAGTTGACTATATGAATTTATATGACATCAATTGAACTTATGTTGGAACTTGACAATCTTAGGATGAATTATAGTTGATTTTTTTGTGAGTTTGTGTGATTTATGAATTTTAATTTATTATTTTGATCTATTTTTAAAAAATAATATATTTGATATTATTAAATTAATATTATATCTAAACTCTACGTATTTACGTATCGAATTTACGATACGAATCTAATCCCTGTAAAACGAATTTAGGTAGAAACTCGAACTTGACAACCTTGGTAAGGATGATTCTATTGTATGTAAGGATGGATGATGCTCTGAATGCGACGCGTCAGGGCTCAAGAATGACTTCAAAGTATGAGTTCGCTTTTGCACCACCTCTATCTTTAGGCTCTAGATTGAAAAGCTCTTGCTTGGGCGAACAACCTTAATCTTTTTTCCTGATATCCTTCACCTTATTTGACCGCGGTATGCAATGCTTGCTTATGTGTGTGTGTTTCTTTTTTGTTTTCCCTTTCCTAGGTTAAGTAAAATGTTAAGGGAAAAATTAATAATGGTTTGATTAAAGCGAAAGAGGAGTTTAGGATAATTAAATGAAAATAAAAAATAATAATAAGGCTTTAATGATTGTGCAGCTCAATTTTAAGTTGTAAATTGCAGCCTAAATCACAACAGTCACCCACCACTCATGATCCAACGGTTTTAACGGGGAGTGAGAAAAACACAACATGAACACATATAACAGCCGAAAAAGTCCTTTCTTCATTTGAGTGTTGGCTTCTCTTCGTGGAAGGTGAGCGAACTTACCACGCTCTACAATGTCAACGATGCATGATTATTTACCGGCTACAAGAGACATAGGCCATGTCGTCGAAGGTCTGAGGCCTAACCCTCCATGGAGGCCACCAGGTACTAGTCTCTTAAAGGGAACACAAGAAGATGATGAAACATGAGGGCTTCTTTCATCATTACATAAGTTCCAGGAGCATCTCCGCAAGTTTGAATATGAGAACCACGAGCTTGAAACCTTCTCATGCAGCACTACTTTGCCAGCGAGAGTCTGCACCATGTCGGCATCTAGGATGCCACCAGCCTCACCAGGATGTTGGAGATGAAGGTGAAGCACTTGCAGAGCACATGGAAAGATAAGAGAGTTTTTTAGTAGATCGTAACAAGTGTTATTTGTACAAACCATTTTTTCTATTTTTACTGTAGCAGTCAACGATCGTCCGCTCCATTGATCTTTCGATCAATGGACGTCCGCGCGCTCGACCAACGGTCGTCCGCTCCATTGATCTCTCGATCAATGGACGCTCGCACGCTCGACGAAGATCAATGGACGCCCGCGTGCTCGACCAACGGTCGTCCGCTCCATTGATCTCTCGATCAATGGACGCCCGCATGCTCGACCAAGATCAATGGACGCCCACGACTCGACCAACAGTCGTCCGCTCCATTGATCTCTCGATCAATGGACGCTCGCTCACGTCATGGCCAAGATATTTTTTATGTACAATATAAAAGGGTGTAGCAGTTGAAGGCGTATCAGATACTGTAGCACACTGATACGGTGTGCTCTTCACTTCTTCTCGACACGCTTCCGGAAGGTTCGGTGGTTATTTAGTGTATAGTAGTATAAATAGAAGGGAAGTTACATGTAATAGTTGGAGAACCTTTTGAATAAAAATTTGATATATCGTGTTCTTCCCCCAATTTCTTCTCACGGACGATTTCTTTCTCTGGTTCAACAATGGCGTTGTGATCGCTTGATTCAGAAGGGCTCTATTTTGACATGGTATCAGAGCACATCTCTAGAAGACACAAATTAACATAGATCAGTTGTACACTTCATTGATCATCCTCTATCTAATTGGTTGGCTTGTTGTTTTGGATCACTGGATTATTCTATGTTTTTTATTTGTGTTCTTGGAGCTTCGATCCTCTGCTCTGTCGTCTGTGATCATCTGTTTGTTCATACATGTCTTCTACAAGTGGAACATCATCTACTGTTTCTATATTAGCCAACATAGATATTTTGAATCCTCTTTCCCTTAGTGCTGCGGATTCGCCTGGACAGATCTTAGTTTCAGATTGATTAATAGACTCAGAGAGCTATGCATCTTGGAGAAGTGCTTTCTTCAATGCACTTCTTGCAAAGAATAAGCAGGGTTTTGTAGATGGGAGCTTTACAATAGATCAAGTAGAGAATGTGCTTCATTTCCAATGGAAGCGATGTAGTGCCCTTGTGATTTCCTGGATTTCTAGTACTTGTGTGAAGGGATTGATTAGTAACAATGCTTATAGTCAATCTGCAAGTGTGATTTGGACGGATCTAAAAGAACGTTTTGAGAAATCAAATGGCATGAAAGTTTTTTCATTACAAAGTGATATATACTCTTATAATCAAGGCTCTCTTTCTGTTGCTGATTATTATACCAATATGAAGAATTTATGGGAAGATTTTGAGGCTATAGTTCCTCCTTTACCTAATCTGGAAGTTCTGAAAGAATATAAGAAGCATCTCAAGCATCAAAAGCTGTATAAGTTTTAATGGGTCTAAACAGTAGTTTTCTTCATGCAAGAACTCAGATTCTTCTAATGACTCCTCCTCCTTTGATTAACAAAGCCTATGCTCTGCTAATAGAAGAAGAACAAAGACAAAAGAAGGCAATTCATACTGATAATAATTCAGAATCACAGGCAGTTTTCTTTGGTGCTAAGTTGCAGAATAATAACAAGCAAAGGAGGGATAACACTGTTATATGTGATTACTGCAAAAAACCTGATCATAAGAAGAATCAATGTTATAGACTCGAAAGAATCACTTAAATCCTGGAGGTTTTTTAGCATAGCAGCCTAATGACTCTTGTCTAATAGTTGCTACTACTAAAACAACTTTCGAGATTTGGCATCAACGGCTAGGCCATGTTCCAATTGACAGACTTAGATTTTTCCCTTCTATTACTGGTTGTAACAGTAAAGATTTGTTTCATTACAGTGTTTGTCCTCTAGCACGACAAACACAGTTACCATTTCCTGTTAATGATACTCATAGAAACAGTTTGAAAATTTTAGATCTAATACATGTTGATACTTGGGGACCTTACAAGTGTTCTACTCACAACGGATTTAATTACTTTGTTACAATTGTGGATGATTTCAGCAGGCTAACTTGGATTTATATGATCAAGCAAAAATCTGAATGTTATAACATCATAGTTCAGTTTTGGGCATTTGCTGAGTTTTTTTTTATACAAGGATTAAAATGATAAGAACTGATAATGTATCAGAGTATCATAATAAAGCTTGCAAAGAATTTTTTCAAGAGAAAGGTATTCTGCATCAGAGTAGTTGTGTGTATACTCCTCAACAAAATGGTGTTGTTGAGAGAAAACACAAACACATTCTTGAAGTTGCTAGAGCATTGTTATTTCAGTCCAATTTACCTTTAAAGTTTGGGGAGAAAGTGTTCAAGCTGCTATCCATATTATTAACAGAATTCCTCTAAAGGTTCATAATAACATTTCAGCTTATGAGGTGTTCTTTGGAAAATCTCCTGACTTGTCTCACTTAAAGGTGTTTGGCTGCCTATGTTATGCTTCCAATAAGTTGATCAGTGATAAATTTGCAAAGAGGGCTTTACCTTGTGTTTTCATAGGTTATTCTATGACACAAAAGGGGTATAAGGTTCTTGATTTAGAATCTGAAAAAATTTCTGTTACACGAGATGTCAGATTTGTTGAATCTATATTTCCTTTTTCTCTACAGAAAAAGTCTTCAGATCCTCTCTTTGAAGATCTCTTTTCTCAGCAGCATATTATTTCTGCACTTGATGATTCAATTCCTTCAACATCTCAAGTACTTGTTCCCTCCACTGAGTTGCCTACTAATTTTGAAATTCCTGAATCTGATCATGATAATACTCCTAATGACAATGCTGATTATGAGATGCCTGTGACTGTACCTCTTGATCCTGCTCCTCGAGAAAGAAGAATAATCAGGCCACCCACTTGGCTAAATGACTATATCACAGGAAGTGCAATTAGTCCTCATACTATCCATCCTATTGCCAATTTTATCAGCTATCAGGCTTGTTCTGCTTCATATCATTCCTTCTTGACAGCTTTTTCTCATGTGTCTGAACCAGTATCCTATAAACAAGCTGTCACATACTAGCATTGGGTGGATGCTATGAATGCAGAGTTAGAGGCTTTAGAATCAAATGGCACTTGGGAGATTGTTGACTTACCACCTGGAAAAAAGGTTGTTGGTTGTAAGTGGGTTTACAAGATCAAATTAACTGCTTCAAGATCGATTGAGAGGTACAAGGCTAGGCTTGTTGCTAAGGGCTTTAGTCAACAGGAAGGTGTGGACTACAAGGATACTTTTTCTCCTGTTGCAAAGCTGGTGACCATCAAGGCAGCTTTAGTTTCTGCTGTTCAACACAATTGGCCTCTTTTCCATTGGGATGTTAATAATGCTTTTCTGAATGGTGATTTATATGAGGAAGTATACATGAAATTCCTGAAGATTTATCTCGACAAGGGGATAATTCTGAGAAAGTCTGTCGACTACTTCGTTGTTTATATGGTTTAAAGCAAGCATCTCGCTAGTGGAATATTAAACTTACTGAGATTTTTCTTGCTGTCGGGTTTGTTCAAAGTCGTAATGACTATACCTTATTCACCAAATCTGTTGACAGTTCTTTTGTTGCTCTTTTGGTCTATGTAGATGACATCCTTGTCACGGGTAATGATATGTCTCTTATTAATCATGCTAAATCAGTTCTTCAATCTCAAATTAAGATCAAAGATCTTGGTAAGTTAAAATACTTTCTTGGCATGGAGATTATACGGTCTGATAAAGGGATTCTTTTGAATCAGCGGAAATATGCCTTAAGCTTACTTTCTGATCTTGGTCTCTCGGGTGTCAAACCTGTTGTTACTCCTCTTGAGCAGAATCATAAGCTCACAACTTTTGAATTTGATCAGGACCTTCGCCAACAGGGTGTTTGTCCAGCAGCTGATGATATAGTTTCTGATCCTTTAATTTTCCAGCGTCTCATTGGTCGTCTACTATATCTTACTAATACTCGGCCAGATATTACTTATGTTGTGCGACATCTCAGTCAGTTCATGCATTCACTGAAGGTCTCTCATCTTGACGCAACACTCAAAGTTGTTCTCTATCTCAAACGATCACCAGGGCGTGGTATGTTTTTTTCTTCTACTACAGATGTATCAGTTTTCGCATACTGCGATGCGGATTGGGCCTCTTGTGCCTTTACTCGTCGATCTGTCTCTGTTTTTTGCATTAAAATTGGTGACTCCCTCGTCTCTTGGAAGTCTAAGAAACAAGCTACAATCTTCAGATCATCCGTTGAGTCAGAGTATTGCAGCATCGCATTAATCGTTGCTGAACTCATTTGGCTTGATCGTCTCTTCACTGAGTTATCTTTGCCGTTGTCCAAACCATTTTATGTGATAATAGTGCTGCAATCCAGATTGTTGAGAACCCTGTCTTTCACGAACGGACAAAATATATTGAAGTTGATTGTTATTTCGTGCGTGAGTGTGTTCTTCAGAAGTTTCTTTAGTTGCGTCATGTACCCACGACGGACCAACTCGCAGATTTACTTACTAAGCCTCTCAACAAATATCAGCATGATTTTTTGGTTAACAAGTTGGTTTTTTGTTATTTCTGGTTTTCTGTTTTTTGGTTAACAAGTTGTGTCTATACATTGTTGGCCAGTCCGATGGCATGGTCAATCATTGCCAGTATTGCTCTGTAGTTCAGGGTATCGCCTCCACCGCCGTCGCAAAGCAGGAGAACATTCCCATGCAAGCGACCATGGCGACCATGTAGAGAGAGAGGACAAAATCCTATGACATTAAATCCACAAGATGAGTACGAGAAGAATAAGAAGTATAAAAAAGGAGAAAGCTGTCATCGTGGCTTTGAGTTTGGATCTCCAAGATCTTTTTTGGGCCGCCGGGTTTCCATGTCACAAAACATAATACAATCATTCGTGTAAATTCAATGGCTGAAATTATGGCTGTAATTTACGGCCTAAATCATGGGTTGTACATCCATAGACCCCTAATAATAATATGAACTTATATAGTTATCTGACAATCAAACATGACCATGGGTGCTTTGACCCCCAAAAAAGGACAGTTGTTGCTGTGTTGTTTAGTTCACATAGAAGGGAATGGAAAAGGCCGCTATATTTTGCAGAATGGGCCCTTGGAGTTAACTAATTGGGATCACATATACATGATATTTGCAATAAGAACACAAACTTTTTTTTTCAAAAAAATATCTTTTATCTATACAATAACTTTTTATTAAAAACAAGACATAACTTTTTTTACAGTTACTAGATATAATAATTGTTTCAATATAATAAAATAAAGTCTACATAATAACAATATTTATTCACTTAATTCCATCTACATCCTTTCTAATTGTCTTATAAATATATGTTGTGAATATTTAAAAATAAAATATTAGCGTTAGTTATAAGGCTACAAGATCTTTATGAATCTTATGGAAAGGATGTGAATCAATCTAAAACTTGTGTGCACGATTATTATAGTCAATTTGTATTAAATTTACGATAATTTGAATACTAATTTACTACTGCTGGCAGATGACGTTGCGTAACTTGCTACTAATTTCTTACAGAAAATATAATAATATGCTTAATAATCTCGGTCATTAATTATTAATTACAGTCATTTTTTATTCTTTTGTTTAAGCTTTTTTGTATATTCTACATAAATTTAATTAGATTGGGGAGACAACAAATTAAGAAATATAATCACAGGATGAGCTAAATTATAGAAGTCAGGACTCAGGAGGGTAAGAAAACGAATAATTAAATTCAAAAGAACAAGAACATAGGACGACAGCCTTTATATAATAAACAAATGTGTTATTGTCCTGTATTGGAAAGATATCTTCAAACTTTTATTTGCTTGGTAGAAAATAAGTTTTGAAAGAGAATAGTTATGTGGAGCATATAATCTTTTAAAAAATTATTATTTTCTTGTGATGATGGCGTTTTTAAAAATGTTTCTTAATTTCTATCAAAACAATAATTATATATTTTAAGCTTAGACAATATTATATTTTACAAAAATACTTTTAATAAACTTTGCATATATTTTTTATTTAAAAAATATTTTTTCTTTTCTGATACTTTCCATGATTATCAAATATAAAAAAAATTAATGTATAATATTGTTTTCTCAGACAAACAGTGCACTAGTCCCATTCATTGGCATTCTGCTGCTCTCCATGATCAGTCAATTTTCATGGCTCAGATCTGAACAAAAGTGCAGCTTCGTAGGCAGAACGGCCAACTTTCAATTTATTTTATATATCTTCAATACTTTATAGATGGTAATCATAATGATCCATAATAAAATATGAAATATAAATAAATTTTCGGAAAAAAATGATATATATTACCTCATGTCTAAACCTTTTAAATGTTTTTTTTATATGTTAATGACCTTTTTTATATATCAGTGTTAAAATAATTAGAATTCTACAAACATACCGGGTACAAACGTAATTTTAAGATAAGAAAGAGAACTATTTTAAGGTTTCCAAAATTACTATGGAAGATAAGCTTCAAAAATTATAACTAAAGAAATATTTTTTTTACAATTGCCAAAAAAATTAGTGAGGATGTAGCATGTCATCCTCAAGTTAGATTCAAGTGTTACATATTTCAGGATTAAAACAAAGATGTTGATGTTTTTTTACTAAAAATATAGTTTAATATTTTTTTTATTGATTTGAGTATTAAACAGTTTACTAGCCTTGACTATTTCCCGTCGACACAAAAACTTATTAGAAACTTAAATTTCTACCAATAATCACGAATCCCAGATTTGAACAATAATCAAAACCATATATATATATATATATATATATATATTAAAATAAAAAAGTTAAAATTATAGACTTTCAGTTTCAGAGTTGAGAAGAACCAACTCTTGCTGTCCGAAACAAACTTAGGAGAACATGAAATATAATTACGATGGATCACAAGCAAACACATGAAGGATATTTAAAAGATTTACTCAGGTTAATTTTCATTAACGGAGCAAACTTAAAATATTTCAATTTCTTTTGATATCCATTCGAATCCTCAATATTTACAATAGAATAATATTTCTCTAATTAAATTAACTATTAGCTTTCCTCCACTCTATAACTCTGCAATCAAACTTGGTCGAAGCACTCTAAGGTTGCAAAGTGATCTGATGCCATACATGTGACATGTCATGCCTGCTATTTTTGCTACCATTCGAATGTGTCATTTTCTCACGGCCATATTAAAACACCCTTACATGAAAGAAGATGTCACCATCATCCTGTTTTCTAACAACACTTCTGATCGACCATAAACAATTAAATAAGATGATACAATTAGCATCTTGTGTCTTTCCGGTGCAAATATATATGCTATTTAAATGCTTTTAATCTCTTACTACTTTCAAGATGATCGAGTGCATAAAAGAATTGAATTTTTTAGTGATGATTTTAATATTTGACCTTTAATTGTTTATAACGAATAATATAGACCTATGAATAATAAACTATATAAAAAACGATAACTTCCTTAATTATTATGCACATAATAATATATGACTACTCTCCATCTCAACCCTTCTTGTTGCTCCCATCGTTAGAAACCAACCAAATATTATTATACTCCTGTTTGGGTCAAATAGGATATTATCAACTTGTACTGTATTGCCATGTAATCTACTTGTGTTGAATTCATCCAACCCCCCTGGCCCTGGAATCTCAATCAAACCCTAGGAACTCATCCAGCAAATACATCCCCCTCCCATAAATCCATTACCCCCATATTGCAAAATAAATAAAGGCAAAAGTTTGATAAAGTAATATATAAAACCATCTTTAGTATAATGATTGAAGGTTTTAATTTTACATTCATATGATCAATAATTGAATTCACACTAACTCTTTTTTTTTATCTTCATGATCTCATTTATTTCAAAATTTTGTTATTTATCTATCACATTAGGCCTTGGTGTTCTTTGTGAAAGAAAAAAAAGATTATGAATTAATCTGCAGGATTCATACATTTAAGATACAAATATAGAGCTTCCCTTCTTAAACGATTACCAATTTCAATAATATTTTGTGATATGATGAATGACATGAAATGCCAAGTGATAAAGATCTGGGTCCTCATAAATAGATGCATGAATTAAAACCACACATTATTTTTACCAATGGATGCCAGGTGATAAATGTAATAGAGATCAGTGTGAATTCAAATCCAGATTAGTGAGAGGAGGAACAAATTGTAATGCTTCATCCACAATATTACATTTTTACGTTATTTGGTAAATAAAAAAGGTTGTTAATACATTTTTGGGCCCAAAATACACAAAGAAAATAGAAATCCAAACCAAGCGATAAAGACCTATTTTCTCTCATCCCATAGTAGTGATGATGTTATAATAAGAGTATGACTAATCTTCATCTCAATCATTTTCCCTCCTCCCATCCTAAAAAGGAACAAAATGTTATACTCCCTTTTGGGCCAAGGTTGGATAATATCAACTTGTACTATATTAACCTATAATCTACTTGTGATCAAATGCCTCAAATTTGAACTACTTCAACCCCTAACAATCTCAACCAAACCCTGGCTAGGAACTCATGCCACAAATGCATCCCTCTCCCATGAGTCCATTAACACTATAATGGAAAAGCAAAACAAATACAAACTTATATGATGTAATTTCTAAATGTATATTTGTTATAATGGTTGAAGGTTTTAATTTTACATCCATATGATCAAGAATTGAATTCATGAGAAAAGTTTATTTTGGCTAGTTGCCTTATTCTATATTTTGAGTTTTTATCTATCGCATTAAGTCTTAACCCTCATCATCATAATCATCATCATAATCATCATCATCATCATCATCATCATCATCGTCGTCGTCGTCGTCGTCATCGTCGTCATCTGTAATAACAATAATAATAAAATAATAATAATAATCGGTTTCATGCATTTAATATGCAAAAGTAATTTTCCATCTTAAATAGTACCGACCTCAACATAACTAATGATATGATTATTATCGTGAGTGACATGTAATCATTATCTTTACTAAGCGACACCAAGTGAAACGGTTTTAGGTCTCCATAAATGGATTCATGCATTCAAATCACGCATTATCTTTACAAACCGACGCCAGGTGACAGAAGAACACAAATTCAAATCACGCCTCACACGTGGTGAGTGAGAAGAGAAACAAAGTGTAACGCTTGCTTTACAACTTTTTGGTAATAACTTTTTTGTAATAATTTTTCTGTAACGCTTTGGTAATAATTTTTTATAATATTTTTTAAAAGCAAAAAATATACTAATAATTTTTTTATTGGCCCATAAATATATAAAAAAAATAAAAGTCCAAACCAAAACACAAAATCTCTTCTCTCTCTTTCTCTCTAATAATAATAATAATAATAATAATAATAATAATAATAATAATAATAATAATAATAATAATATATTCAGTTTCATGCATTTAAGATGCAAAAGCAATTTTTTCTCTAAAATGGTACTAATCTCAATATAATTAATGATACAATTATTATCGTGAGTGACATGTAATCATTATCTTTACTAAGCGACGCCAAGTGAAATGATTTTAGGTCTCCATAAATGGATGCATGTATTCAATTGTATTCAAATCACGCATTATCTTTACAAACCGACGCCAGGTGACAGAAGAACACAAATTCAAATCACGCCTCACACGTGGTGAGTGAGAAGAGAAACAAAGTGTAACGCTTGCTTTACAACTTTTTGGTAATAACTTTTTTGTAATAATTTTTCTGTAACGCTTTGGTAATAATTTTTTATAATATTTTTTAAAAGCAAAAAATATACTAATAATTTTTTTATTGGCCCATAAATATATAAAAAAAATAAAAGTCCAAACCAAAACACAAAATCTCTTCTCTCTCTTTCTCTCTAATAATAATAATAATAATAATAATAATAATAATAATAATAATAATAATAATAATAATAATAATAATAATATATTCAGTTTCATGCATTTAAGATGCAAAAGCAATTTTTTCTCTAAAATGGTACTAATCTCAATATAATTAATGATACAATTATTATCGTGAGTGACATGTAATCATTATCTTTACTAAGCGACGCCAAGTGAAATGATTTTAGGTCTCCATAAATGGATGCATGTATTCAATTGTATTCAAATCACGCATTATCTTTACAAACCGACGCCAAGTGACAAAAGATGAACACAAATTCAAATCACACCACACACGCGGTGGATGAAAAGAGATACCAACCGTAACACTTGCTTTACAACTTTATGGTAATAACTTTTTATAATAATTTATTTTGTAACGCTTTGGTGATAATTTTTTTTATAATATTTTCCTAAAAGCAAAAAATATACTAATAATTTTTTTATTGGTCCAAAATATATATAAAAAATAAAAGTCCAAACCAAAATACAAGACCTCTTCTCTCTCTTTCTCTCTCCACCCCGTGGTGGTGGTGTTATAAAAAGAAGATTATAAGAGAGTTTTATTTCTCTCTCAAACACAGACACAGGAGAACCCCCTCTGCCTCTCTCCATCTCTCCTCTATTTGCTGCGTTTGCTGCATTGCCCATGACAACTTTCTCTCTCCTCTCTCCACCCCTCCACGCTCTGCTCTGAATCCCATTGCAAACCCCATCCATGAGCGCCATGCTGCATGCTGCCAATAGGAGCCACCGCCACCAGCGCCCTCCAACTGCAACATTCTCTCTCCTCCATCCCTCCCTCTCCTTCCTCTCTTTCTCTCTCCTCATGACCAGCCTTGCATAGCTTCCTCGAGGCTGCGAACGTATCCTTCCTTCGCTCCTCGCTGATCCCTCCCCATGCTCTCTCCTCCATACCCATCGCTCTTGTGCCGAATCCGTTTGGCGCGCTTCGATCTTTCTTGGCCTCCGCCGGCGGGCTCTGCTGAGCTCTTGAATCGGGCGGCGGTCGGGCGGCGTTGGTGGTGGTGATCATGGGACCCGCGAGGGGGTCCAGGAAGAGGAAGAGGTCGGAGAAGAAGACCGAGGTCCCGTCCGCCGCTTCCGAGCAGCGAACTGGCGACTGGTGGGACGACTTCTCGAGGAGAATTCCAGGTTCGTTTGCTCGGCCTGCTCTTACTTGTTCTTGCATCACTGTTATATCTGCATCATATCTGTTTATGGGATGAGATTATGCTCGATATGTTAAAATATATGTTCGAGTTAGATTTGGTTCTTAGACTGCTTTGTAATGCAAATGGTTTTTGCTCTGCAAATAATTTTCCAGTTCATATAAGCTAACTTTAATAGCTGTAACATTTAGGTACATGACCTTTTCTAGGAGAAGGTTTTGATTTATGAGTAGCGAGTCATGTTCTTGGATCGTTATACAATGTCGATCATCGGGGTGTTGGTGTTTCGACTTGTGATGTGTTGCATCAGCAAAGTCCATTTTGTATTCATAGTCGAGGAAATGAGCAAAAGCTTAGGTCTTGTAGGATGAAATCATACAGTGCAGCAGCTCAATTAATCAATCTCTTATGTCAAAATCCTACATTCGGCAGTTGCCAGAAATTGTGTTTAAATTGTTCTATTTAGTTTTTGAAGGCATGTGCATTTCAATCCCTGAAATTCTACTGGTTGAGGATTAATCTTCTAACATATATAAAGTAGTGATTTCTACTTTTGTTAATCGCATGCTAAAATATTCCATTTGGATAGTGATGATTGGACCTTGAAACCATCTTTGCACAAAAACTATATATTCATGATTAATGTGTACATTTGGCATAGGTCCATGGCCCCACTGGCACTTTGCAGGTGAAGGAAAAATGCAGATGAATAGATTGAATCCCTTAGGATTAAGTGTCTTCCACTACCAGGGAAAATATCTTGTCTGTCAAAATTTGATGGGATAATCTTTTTCCAAATGGAAGCCTTTGGGATTTTTTTTGGAAATATATATATGTTCATTTTAAGAAAAAAAAAACTCGTCTTCCTGTAATATCAGATCCTCCAAACAAAATGATAAAAAAATGAAATTCTACGAGTCTATGAAACTTCCTTGGATGTTCTTAGGCCTTGGTGTCCTATTTGCCTTGCCTAAACTCCCCTTTTTCCCATCTCTTCTTGTGGTATCACAAAGAACTGGTACTACTTATAACATTTAACATAATGTATATTCTAAAGATAATGAATGCTATCTTAATTGAGCGAGCAAGAATAGCAATCAATAGGCACATTGAGTTATTCTTATAAAAGAGAAGATGACTACATGTTCATCTTCTAGGAAACATAGAAGGATACTTGGGATAATTAAAATGAAGGTTTGACTCATCAAAAGAACCTAAGCTAATATGTTCAGTAAAGAATATCTAATTAGTTCTCCTACAGAAATTATGTTATTAAGTTCATTATTGAGTTTAGCAATATGTCATAGTTAGAAATCTTATGTTGATATTTCTTAATGTTGCAACAAGCCCAAAGAAAACGAAGGCACAGTTTTATCTTCCTCCTACTAAAAGAATTTGAGCTTAACAATACAATTCATTGATAAATCTTAAGTTGAGGCACAATATGTGGAACCACAAAACTGTATGGCATAAATGCTGGAGCCACCAAGGTTTTTGATGCGTTCTTTTGCTGATATTCTCCCCTAAAAGATAGAACTTTGATGAAGGAAGATAGTTCATCCATGATTTACACATGGCAACAGAACAAAGATGGAATCCCTCTTGTGAATGCTACTTGCATAGAACATAAGTGTCCTTTGCTGTGTTGATGTCAACATGACCTTGAGGCCTTTTTGCGGTAGTCCATCAGTGAGCTCTGTATGAGGTCCCAGGTTCAAATTCTTTTTAAGTTTACCGAATATTTGTTGCGGTTGAATTTTCTAGTTCTATGATCATCTAATGCTGGCCTCTTTTTGTGGTATAAAGGTTAAGAATCATTCATTTCTAACTTGCCTTTTGAGTATAACTACACAGAGCCAGACATGTTAGTCAATCATGAGTGTCGCCTAGATAGTCCATATGGTTGTTTGTTTTTCAATTTTGTGATACGTTATCCCGAGATTTCAGAAGTTCCAGGAATTATTGATAGTGATACTGCAAGTAGTGAGCTACTCGATCATTCTGAGTTGTCTTTTTTTTATCCATGAGCTATTAGTAAGAAAACTTATTTGGCAGAAATGGCCCTATATGCATGTTGGAGAGGAAACATGTACTGATCAGTGAAGTCAGCATATGAAGTCGACATTTACCTCATTTTCACTAGTCAACTTCTTGTATATGACCTACTTTTTCTTACACTTGTGCTCTATCCATATCACTTTTTTGAGTGAGCAATATAATTTTAGGCCTTTGGTAATGTTGAAGGGATCTCAAGAACAAGATGAATGTGTTTCTTTTGAATTTCCACCTATGTAGCAAGTTCACCAGTACATGACAACATATGGAACAGACCTGTCCAGATTTCACTGGTCAAGGAGGCTACTACTATGAGATCCTTCTCTTGGTGGATAATTCATAGCTAAATCTTTGGTTGAGTCAACTAAAGAATTCTTCCAAGAATAAAAAAATCCATCAGTAGAATAGTTTGCTTGTATTTATTGGTAACTTGATAGAAAGAGTCCTATTCCCATTTTAGTTTCGGGGTCATCCATGTCATATATATAATTACAGTCAAGAATGAGGATCAAATTTGAAAATTTTCATTATGGGTATATTAATATCATGTTCCTATAAGTATTGTCATGAATAATGGAAGACCTCAAATGTGCTGCCTTGTCATGTTCTTTTTGGTGACCAATTAGTTGTTCATCTGGGTCCAATGTGGTTGTCAATCCATATGTTAACTTATGCATGAATGGCCAATGAAAGCTGTCTCGTGACCTACAAAAAATGGATTGTTTAAGATTTTCTTCACACGTATGTGAAATATATATTTTTTATTTTCTGTATATGCTTTTCTCATTATATATTTTTCCTTTATGGTTCTACAAAAATAATTTTCAATGACTTATGGAGATAAGTGTCCTTTCTAGGACGGTTATCCGCATCAAACGGAGCAAAACGATTCGAGTCTGTTTTCAATATTTCAAGGAAGACATTCAACTACATCTGTTCACTGGTAAGGGATGATTTGCAAGCCAAGACATCACATTTTTCTTTCACTGATGGGAAAACGATGACCGTGGATGATCAAGTTGCTATTGCTCTAAGAAGATTAAGCTCCGGTGAGTCGCTAGTAAACATAGGAAATGCATTTGGAGTGAATCACTCCACTGTATCGCAAGTCACTTGGAGGTTTGTTGAGTCCATGGAAGAGAAAGGCATCCACCACCTCAGATGGCCAAATTCTGAAGAGATGGACGCTATTAAGTCCAAATTTGAAAAGATCCGTGCCTTTCCAAATTGTTGTGGGGTCATTGACACTACTCACATCATGATGTGTCTGCCTGCAGCTGACACTTCCAACATGGTATGGCTTGATTATGAGAAGAACCATAGCATGGTTTTGCAGGCTATTGTTGACCCTGAAATGAGGTTCCGAGATATTATTACTGGCTGGCCGGGGAGAATGAATGAGCTACAAGTTTTACGCACCTCAGGCTTCTTCGAAATGTGTGAGACAGGTGCAAGACTTGATGGAGAGAAGATGGGGATTTCAGAAGGTTCAGAAGTGAGAGAGTATATAATCGGAGATGCAGCCTTCCCCCTCCTTCCTTGGCTTCTAACTCCATACCATGGAAAGGATTTATCATCTTCCAAAGCTGATTTCAATAAGCGCCATGCCGCCACAAGAATGGTGGCGCAGAGAGCATTGGCAAAGTTCAAAGAAATGTGGAAAATTATACAGGGTGAGATGTGGAGACCTGATAAGAATCGATTGCCAAGAATAATCCTCGTCTGTTGTTTGTTGCATAACATAATTATAGACTTGGAAGATGAAGCCAGTGATCTCATTCACTTTTCTCACCACCATGATGCCAGTTACAAGCAGCAATTCTGCGATGTTGCTGACAAGGATGGAATTGCACTGAGGGATAAATTGTCTCAATACTTTTCGGGCCAATTACCACCATGAGGGAAATAAATGAAGTGCCCTGTTTCTTTCTTTTCTCATATATACCCAACAATGGGTATAACAGGCGGCAAATTAATGTTTCTGTCTAATACTGAGAAGAGTCCGATTCATCTATTTTCCCAGCAACAAACAGTTTGAGGTACCAAGCAGAAGTTTATGAAAGAACATTACAGAAGCGTTTATTTTTAATTGTAAACATAAACAATGACAGTATAAGAATAGTCATTACTTTATTAGTAGGCAAATGATATCAATAATATGTCTCTATTTTGCTAGCATCTCCTTTTGGATATTTTAGGTGAGATGCTGCAACATGAAGATTTTGTGTAGCACCTTTTAGTTTACTGATTTTTTCTTATTGCCTTTGATAATTCATTTTATGATGTATTAGTTTCTCACCATGACCTCATCAACACTTGCCACACAGCTTTCGCAAGAAATTTATATCAAGTGAGAGCTCAAATGGCACAGTACGAGCAAAACTGAGTTTCGCTAGCAAAGCTCTTGATTGATAAAAATGTAGTGCTCTGCATAAATATCATGCATTTGAGTGATCTTCTCTCAAAATCTAACTGAAGGATTTCTAACAAAATGAGAAGTTGTGCTAGCAAAGTTTAGAGATTGCAGAACATGTCATGTAGGACGTTATATGCACAGCAAGTTTCTCTCTGTGATATATATATAAATATATATTATATATATATATCTTCTGAAACATTTTTAATCGAAATAAAATAACAAGCCTGTTCTATCAGAAAAAGCACAGTAAGTTTTCAATGTCACGTTATTGTACCAGTCAGAATATTTGAATATGATCCCTGACTTTGTTTGAGATTTTTTTTGGAAATGTCATCCTTATTTTCATGTGATTGATAATAGTGTAAATCTTAATCAAGATAAAATATCGAGGTTGATAAAAAATATTGCATACAATAATAGAAAAAATTCCCTCATGAAAAGAGGAAAAAAATAATTTCCCCTTATTAAAAAGCAAGATAATTGTTTGATATAAATAAAATATAAAAAAATGCCAGTTATATTTAAACATACACCTTTGTATATATAAAATAATTTTCAGCTATCAGCTATCTTTTAACAAATACCTTGTATACAGATAACAACAGTTACTCGAAGAATGCTTTGTAAGTGAACCTTCTTTTAAACCTGATTTTTTCCATACAAAAATAGTATAGTTTTTTAGGTAAAAACTGTGAACTTTTTGAGTGTATGTAATTTACCTGAAGTGTAATATGTTTTACTTTACACGATCAAGATTATCTAAAACGTAGAAAAGACAAAAAATACCTGAAGTATAATATGTTTTACTTTACACGATCAAGATTATCTAAACGTTGAAAAGACAAAAAAATAACATAAGTAGTAAAATTTTCAACCGTCCGATGACCATGACAGAAAACTCCCTTAAGGACGAAAAAAAATGACAAAAATTCTGTTTAATTTTCAATAACATTATATGGGGTTGAAGGAAAGACCAATAATCTTTTGTTTTGTAGTGGATATTTCACCTACATTTCATTTTTTTCCCCTATAAAATTAATTATTTAAAAAAAATTCTTCCTATTCCTTTTACCGTGGATTAAAATAAGGTGCTAATTGCTAAACCCAAGGGTTTCCATAAAAGAAAATAGACTAGAATAAGATTCAAAGAAAATTAATTCTGGGATTTACAAAAATAGTATAAAAGATATATTCTTATTTTTCAAATATATACCATCAGAGTCCCCTCCCAACTTGTGTAAAGTTTGGAGGAGTAATATTTTTCATTGTGCAAAGTCGGACATTGGAAAATTAGAAAAATGTCTCAAAAAAATCTAAGCTTTGCCTTAAGCTCTGTTTGTTTTGATGAAAATATTTTCTTGAAAAATAATATCATAAATTTATAATGTTTGTTAATCTAAAAATAGTTAGTCAACAAAAATATAAATTTCGATTGATAAAAAATAAAAGGTAACTTTTGGAAAAATAATTTACCTTTTTCAAAGTGGGAATTCATTTTTCTATTACAAACCTGGACAAAGTTCATATCTTCAAGATATTTATCAAACAGATGAAAATAAATAATTTTAATTTATTTTTTTAAGAATTTA
Organism: Pontederia paniculata; assembly: GCA_001647135.1. Lineage (NCBI taxonomy): Eukaryota > Viridiplantae > Streptophyta > Magnoliopsida > Commelinales > Pontederiaceae > Pontederia > Pontederia paniculata. The sequence goes on along the minus strand of LTAE01004309.1, from coordinate 14,606 downwards.
TTTTCATCAAAACAAACGGAACCTTAATTTGAATGATAAAAATAGAACATATCTTCAGACACTCTTGTCAACTATGTGACAATATTCTTCAATTAATAAATAGGTCAAGTGAACAAGAGAAGACAATAAAAATTTCAAAATATACAATCATATAATTCAGCTTATTGGAAAGAAAGTAAGAACTCATGTTACATGTTCTTTTTTTTCTACAGAAAAGAAAAGAATATCTCTAAAAACAATAATGTTACTCTATAATTAATGATACTTGCCCCAGAAAAACGCCAAACTAAATTTCAATGACATCTCAATAACAATGCATCTTTCAATCTTGAGAATTTGGAACATAACTACTAGAAAAAAATTTCTAACAGCATGAGAACCTGCTGGTTGCTTGTTTCTGTGCATCAGTTCCCTCACTTGGGAGACTCACCCTATTGACTGAAAGTTCTGCCTTGTAAGAGTCCGAATTCAGTACCTTCCTGCTAACATTGTTGTAGATCTCCCTGATAACGATCTCAAATGCTGTCTTGACGTTCGTAGAATCTAAAGCTGATGTTTCGATGAAGAAGAGCCCTTCTGCTTCTGCAAGGCTTTTACCTTCCTCGACCGATACTTCTCTGATGTTTGTCAAGTCGCTCTTGTTGCCTACCAGCATCCTCGCAACAGTTGTATCTGAATGGGCTACAATAAGAGGTGTAAAAGATGCATTTAGTTATAGTTACAAAATAGTGGTCAATACTTTCAAGATTTGTCATATGCATCTTTCAAGAGTAATTAGCTTATACCATAACAAACAGAAAGTTATTTCATAAAAAATACACTACGGCTCCATTTGGTTAAAAAAAATCTTTTTTATTACTATTACATTACAAAATCCCAACATCATTCAAATAAAAACAACACAAGTCATTACATTATACATAGTAAAATGAAATTATAAATTTCATCAAAATAATAAGTCCAAACTAGCACATTGTAAGTATTTTTTTAGGAGATTCAGTTGTAAGTAATTATGTCCTATGAATGTAATAAAGTGGTCTTATCATATGATTTCTTTGCAAGTAATTATGTCTTAAGAATACCAAGAATTTATTTTTAAAAATATTAAATAAACTAATTTTAATTATATTTATACAATATTATGAATTTTATATGGTTTTTTATTAAATATTTGATTTGCTAAAATGGTTTATATTAAATAGTTGAGTTCTTTTTGTTAGATATCTCACATTAAATATTAAATATTTGATTTTTATTAAACATTAATTTTGTTAAAAAAATATTTTATTATATATTTAATTTTTCAATGTTTCTACCAAAGATTGATATAACCTAATATACGTGCTCCCTTAGCTATAACTTCTGGCAACATTTATGCTGAGTACAAATATTCTTTTAATTACAAAACTACCCATTGCAAATATGTCTACAATTTTGAGAATATACTAGGGGGTAAACCAAAATCCCCTAGATTATACCCCAATCAAACACACCCTATATGTGAAATAGGTATGGTTGACATAGGGGAGTTGTTCTCAAGGGACTACAATAAATATATTCAGTTCCAGCTCTCCATAGAACAACTTATCCCCATTTTAGCACCCAAAACGGGGATACCATTTTCTTAATGACATATCTCACCCTGGTGGTTTGGGAGAATAAAGTTTTGTGTTTGAAATTTTGAATATAAAATTAGAGTATAAAGACTTATCTTACTTACCCTTTATAACCCAACCAAACACTACCTAAGTTCTTACATTGGTAGTATAATGAGCAAATAGTCATGGTGCATTTTTGTAGGATCTAATGATGGTGGAGAATCTTACTGGAAACTGTTTCAAGGAAATACATACAGTTAGGCATTTACATCTTCTGTACCACCTTTTACAGGTACAGGCTCTACAAAGAAATTGTGTCACATATTATAGAAGCCATAAGGTGCATGAATCTAAAACATTCTAGCTTGTTGCCAACTGGTTTCTCCGTCCTCCGAACATGAATAGGGAAATCCAAGAGGAACCAAATATAAATTATAAGGTGCATGAATACCAAACATTCTAGTCTGTAATCAACTGGCTATCTCTTAGTTATCCGGAAATACCTGCTAATGACAACACTAAAACACTTAATTTTCTCCTGTGAGCATGACTAGTGAAGGTCATGAGTTCCAATTTTATTCTTTTACCAAATAGTGCACTTCAGCACCTGAAAGTTTTAAGGAGAAAAGAAATCATCACAATGTATACAACAAAAGATCAAGGGAGTTGGGAGTCCTTTTCTTTCTCAAGAAACCTATACAACAAAAGTGGAACTACATACAAAAGAAAATCAAGCATTTCATGTAATCCAAAGATTCTGGAATTGAGAACTTATGGTCACTAATTTATCAGAAGTTATTTATTAAAAGCCTCGCACTATTTTAAGCTTGAATTAGGGAAGAAAGGAGAACGGTTCAATCCTTCCTGGATTGAGGTAATTTCAAAGATCTGATTCCTTGCAGTAATGAGGAGAGAAAATAATGAAACTTGGGGGTTCTACTCAATTGGTCGAATGCTGGAGAAATTTCGTTGAGTTTGAGTAGTCCAAAGCAACATATCTTTTTTATTAGTTAAGGGGACATCAAAGGCAAAAGCAATCTGGGTCTTTGCAACTTTTGCTCAAAAGCAAGTTAGAGCTTAACCCCTTATCAGCACTTTGTTCATGACAAAATTGGAAAAAGAGATGTCTAAGTGACTTGAATTAATCTCCTGTGCATCAGTTATCTTCTAAACTCGTTGACCTAACATCATGGGGGACCTTAATTCAGACAGCTTGGTCAACTATCAGTGGACATCTTTCCTCTTTCTGGCATCCGGATATCATACTGTTACAGATGTATCAACACCATTGTTTTTTTTTTTTGCTTTCCTAAAGAATAATGCACTTCTAATCTGAGCTGCTTGTTTGTTCTATAATCTGATCCCGTAAGAAAAACGAAATAGTATTGGAGAAAAAATTGTGATCCCAACATCACAATTATAGTACATCAATAGACCAGATCTGCCATGAGCAACCATTGACCCCGGCCACAGCCATATATATATGATCTCTAATGATCAAAGGAAGCTAAATTTTTCCTCAGTATTACAGGTAGAAATTAACTACTAATCAATATTAGGTGTCTCGTATGAGCAGCATCAAGAAAGAAAAGAGAAAGAGAAAGGGAAAAAAAAATAACAGAGAGATTATGTCATACTGTTGAGCTCATCGAGCCACCTGCCGACGTTGTCGAAGGTGGAGCGGCGGGAGATGTCGTAGACGACGAGCGCGCCGAACGCGCCGCGGTAGTAGGCGGAGGTGACGGCCCGGAAGCGCTCCTGGCCGGCGGTATCCCAGATCTGGGCCTTCACCTCCTTGCCGTCGATGCCCATGGTCTGGGTCTGGAACTCCACCCCGATGGTGGCCTTGGAGTGGAGGTTGAACTCGTTCCTGGCGTAGCGCGACAGCAAGTTGGACTTCCCCACCGCCGAGTCCCCGATGATCACCACCTTGAACAGGTACTCCTCCACCTCCTCCTCCTCATCCATTCTTCTTCTTCTTCTTCTTCTTCTTCTTCTTCTTCTTCCTTCCTTCCTGCTGCAACAGATTGCTTTGTATCTCTCTTGGAATGGACTGACTGCAACGAAGGAATGAATGAAGTGGGAGAAAGGTGGCAGGGTGCTGGTGGTGGTGGGAATGATGAGCTTGTTGTTGTTGCTGCTGCTGCTGCGTTTGGTGCGGTTTGGATGATTGCGGTAGGGAGATGTGGACACCAGTCAAAGTAGCTGGTTGGCTATGTATCTATCTATATATAATAATTAGATATCTATAGATGTCAAAATTGTTTTCTTTTTCCAGAGTTCGATAGATTCGTTCAGTTAGTTTCCAATTAATATATTTAATTATAAAAAATAAAAATGAGAAATTTTATTTGCATAATTAATCAAGTTTGACATTTTATTTAGCGAAAATAAAAAAATTATCAAGAAAAGTTTATGGGATTATGGCGAAGTGGTGGAGGGAGAGTTCTGTTTTGGGAAGAGGAAAAAAAAAGTATGGGTGGCATGTTTATGTTTATGTTTATGGACAATGCAAGCTGAAGACCTTTTTTTTCTCTTTGGTAATTTGTAAAAGTTGAAGGAGATTTTAGCAAAAATGGTAGCTGAAGACTTCTATTGGGGATAGCAGCATAAAAAAGGAGGATAAGTTGGACATCTACACACGCACCACCATCAAGGAGAAATGGGAGATGGAAGACTAACAGATTTCTTGCCAAAATCTGTTGACTACTCTTCATCATGGATACGATTGTTCCTTTATTTTACATCCAAGTTTAAATAAAAAGAAATTAAAATTGTCCATTTTTTTTATATAATTGTCACTTAGTTGTTTCTGTAGCTAGTTTTGGCAAAGAAAAGGAGGGGAGATGGAGAAGTGTGCCCATGTATTTTTTTTATTTTCTTAAACTATAAAATAGTGTAGCAATTTTAAACTTTTTCGGTAAACAATTCGATTATTTTGATTTTTATATTTCTTCAATTGATGAAATAATAATTTTGTCCTTACATTTTAAAATATTATAAATTATAAAGAAAAGAGAGCTCACGTAGAGGAAACTCGCGTGTGAGCTCGCGTACAAAAACGCTTGCCTACGTGAGCTCGCATGATGAACTCGGAGCTCATGCGGCAATTTTAATTCTTGAGAGCAAAAGTAATGTTTAATAAACCTGCAAAATATAAAACTAACGGAAAATTAAATGAACAATGATCAAGATATATTTAAAATTAATTCTGTCTGATTTTATAATTTAAAATTATATTTAATTTTTCACAATAATTCAAAGTTCTGTAAAAGTTTTCCTTAAACATCTCTTATTTTGTTGCAAAAATTCGAATATAATTTTAAATTATAAATTTGAACATAATGACAATTACATTTATCTTGATCACAAAAATAAAAAAATCAAGATAAGATCGAATTGCTCGATCAAAAAAGTTTTGATCTACATTTTTATAGTTCAAAATTAAATCTCAATTTTATGATAGTTCAAAAAAAGTTAAGTAAATAACCTTAATTCTTTTAAGTGTAAACATATCTTTTTGCGACAAAAGAGCAAAATTAAGCGTATAAAAGTTTATTTGTATATTTTTTTAATATATGATTATATATGAAAAATCAAATTTGGCGGATAATAACCATTATTAAATTTTCTTATGACAAATATTTCAAGCGAATTTAGGGGTGTTTTCCTTTCGATAATCTTTGTAGATTACTAATAATCTGAATTTAAAATTATCTGGGCTCACCAGATTAATTGGGCCTACCAGATTACCATGCTCATAAGATAGAAAACCTTGTTTGATGTTTGACAATCATCTTGACATCGAAATGCATGCCAAAGTCATAATTAAGTTAAAACATGCAAGAATGATTGCTATGTTTGTTGTATTGAAAAAAAGATAAAACATGATGAATTAGTCAAGATATATCAATAAAGGAAAAATAGTTATTAACACTTTCTGGGAAGTTAAGTCTTTCACTAGAAATAGTGATTGAACTTCCTAATATGGACCCAAAGAAGGGTTCGCCCTAGCCAAAAGATGTATTGATATTACCCGAAAGACTCTTCATGTAAAGATAGTAATTGATATGATTAAGTTAAAGATGTGAGTCAAAGAGAAGTCAACGAAATCATATGACTAAGATGAAAATAAGTAAAGATGAAAATAATGATGAATGTTTATTCGTTTATATGTTTCTTGAAATGCTTAATGTATATCATGTTCTTGCCATGCCTATGTTTTATACTTATCTTGATCTTGAATTAATTTACGCTTTAAAATTATGTCGATAATCATGATGACTATTATATGAAGTGCAATAAATGTCCAACCTTTAAATATTCTAATAAGGAGGTTTCCACTTCCTCTATTTATGAATTCATGCAGGTGATGATGCACGATGGACTTGGCGATGACTTGCTCATGGTGGCTTAAGTTTGCACATATTGTCTAGGTTTTGTAGGTTTTTAAAGTCATTATTGTATTGTCTAATAAACTTATAGTTATAGTTATTTTATGAGTCGAATGAGCCTAAAACTCATATGATGTTACGAGCCTTATAGTTGGCCATGAATTATGCTCTTATGTGATAAGATGTTTAGATGTTATTTGGTTTTAGTTATGTTTTCACGGTCATGATTTATCATTATTATTCTATGTCTTTGCTATGATGTTATGTTTAAATTATACGGCATGGATCTACTTTGTTTTCATATAATTGTTCAGTGAATTCATATGATGTCTAAAAAGTCCACACGGGCAAAGTCCGCGTGTGTTACGTTTTGGAGGCATTACATTCAATTATATCAACGATATAAAAAGTAATACTCATCTCTCTCTTCCCTCAGCCTAGAGATGGAAATTCGTGCGTGCTCGTGTCGTGCTCGTGCCAGTCAACTCGTGTTTGACCGTGTTCGTGCTCGTGCTCGTGTCGTGCTAAAAAAATTCGTGTCGTGCCGTGCCGTGCTAAAATTAGCATCCGACCGGCCCGGCCCGCTTCGAATTCGTTCGTGCCGACCGTGCCGTGCCGTGCTAGATCGGGTCGGACCGGGCCACTATTATTTTATTTTATTTTTTGAATTTTTAATTATATTTTAATAAATTTCAATTTTATATATAATAAAGTTTATACTTTATATCATATAATATATTATTTTAATATAATTGTATTGTAAATAAATAAATTAGCAACTAAATAATAGCATATAATATTATTATATTAATAAATTTAATATATATTATATAAGAAGATGCATTAACATATATTTATTATATAGGTTAAATATAAAAATATGTTGGAGGAGGGATTTGAACCCGGGTTAAAAATATAGGTGTGCATCTTCTCTACCAAAAGTTCTTTTGGATAGTATGTGTCTATAATAAAACTTATATTTATTTATTAATCGTGCCCAACCGAGACGGGCCCGGGCGGGCTCGTGCTCACCGGGCCCGTGCCGTGTCGGGCCAAAAAGTCCGAAGGGATGACCCGGCCCGGCCCAGCCCGAGCACAGCCCTGGAGACCGTGCCGGGCCGGGCCCGGGTTCGGGCCGGGCCGGCTGGCCCGGCCCGGTGTCCATCTCTACCTCAGCCTTCGAATTTGGTGGAGGAATATATTGGTTTGTCCACCAACCTTGCAGAATATAATCGATTCCTGAGCTGTATTTTAACATGTTTTGGGATGAGATCCAACGAGGGAATAACTGATACAAGATGGGCATTTGGTAAATCACAGCATCTTCATGATCTTGGGAATTTAAATAAGACAACTTATTTGGAGAACCCAAATGCCAAATAGAAAAGCTTGATGATTCAAGTGACATTCCACTCTTTAATAATAGAATGTAATACAAAGCATCCAAGATTATTCATTTGTTCACAACTTCATGTTCTTTAATTTCTTTCATCTTTTCTGTACATATGAAGTTCAGTTTTACATATAGAAATAAATATCAATTGGGAGATGATACTTCTGCAAGAACAGGACGTCAAGCGCAGAAATGCTCTTTCAGATGAAACTGCAGAAATGTTGCGATTTACATAAGTTGCTACTGATTGTTATTGATATATCAAATTTTCAAGTTTGTGCATGTCCTCGAGTTCTGGGGAATGGAATTGCATCTCTGATATCCTTCAATCCAGTGGCAAACATGACCATGTTTTCGAATCCAAGGCTAAAACCACTGTGTTTAACCGGGCCATGCTTGCGAAGATCCATATACCAACCATATTCCTCTTGTGACAGACCAAGCTCTTGGACCCTGATAACAGAAAGCATTTAAATTGATACCAAGTGGGAGATTGATATTTGTGATGTTCTACATATATTTGTCAAAGTTTTACCTATTGCTGATTATGTCAACACGTTCCTCCTTTTGGCTTCCTCTAACAAGAACTCCAACCTGTAACAAGAATAACACAATTTGATACTTGAAGAGGTATGCATTTTGAAAAACCATGTGAAGAAGTTACAAGAAGAATCAAGAGCGATTGAAATGTTGTGTTAGCGAGCTCAACCTTTGGAACAATGATATCAAAAGCTGATGCTGTTTTCTTATCATCTCTAAGGTGTACATAAAATGGTTTCACTTCCTTTGGATACTCGTAGATGATGACTGGTCTTTTATAGACCTCGTCAGCCAAGAAGCTGCCAAACATTTGATGTGGCTTAAATACCCGGATCTATAGAGAAGATAGCAGATACAGATGCAGTGTCAGTACAAAGTTTACCTCTCGTGTTCCTTTGATAAGGCGATACCCCACTCAGCTTTTGTTTCAAAGTGTTTATTATTCTTCACCTGCTGAGACATTGTATGTTTCAGATCTTGGTTTAATAAACCTGTATGATCTATGAAAAGATCCTTTTGTCCACAATTACCTCGTTTATAATATCAACTGCTTCGGAATAAGTAATTCGAGCAAAAGGGTTTGAACCTATTGATTGAAGGCATGTAAGATAGTCCTTGTCAGCATGTTTTGACATGTACTTTACATCATCCCCACAATTTTGCATTAGCGACTGACATAGGAACTTGACAAGATCCTCAGCGCAGTTCATTGCATCCTGAAGAGAAAAAGAACTATAATAACAAAATACAAACCATCTACAGCAGAAGTGCAATAACTGATAATAGATGTGTGTTTCTTCAAGAGGCCGTTCAAACAAAGACAGCCACCCAAGGCAAGGCACCTTGATGATTGTTTTTTTTTTCTTTATCAAAGACCCAAAAGAAAAATCTCTATAAGTGAGAGTAATGAATTATTTCTCTCTGAAGTTTCTAGGGAATCTCAAACTTACTCTCTGAAATGTGTGGATATATATTCAACAATAAAGTTACTCTATTATACTCCAAATAATGGAGAAACACTGAAAATAAGACAGTGGCAACAAGCTACCAAAAAGAGATCATGAACCATATGACGGAACAACTTACCTCTAGTTCTGCAAAGGCCAATTCAGCCTCAACCATCCACATCTCTGCTAAATGTTTTTTGGAATCGAAGTCATCTGCTTGAAACATTGGTGAGATTGAATAAACACTACTAAGTCCACATGCATAAGTTTCAAGGTGAAGCCTGGAAGAAAAAGACAGGTAAGCTGGACGGGAAAAGAAATCATTGGAGAAGTTCAGTTCTCCAGCCTTCAATGATGTTGACATCTGTAGCTTTTCCATTAGTAGAGCTAACTCATTGGCCCTATGAAGGTCCTGCTCTGCTGCAAATAAAGCTTCTTTGTTGCTGTCCGTTCTTTTAAGATCTTCAATCCTGTTTCTTTTCTCCTTTATTGCAGACCTGACTACATCAATGTTGATAGCATCAAAATCACTTGCCGAAGCTATTTTCTCTTTAGCTCCTTTTTCACTGAAAAGTGTCGTCACTTGAAACATTTTGCAGCCATCTTGTGCATCAGTCGTTGTGATAATGGGCATATGAACATGTGTGAATCCATTATTATGGAAAAACACATGAGCTGCATAAGACAGGGCACTCCGGATACGAGTGATAGATGCAACCTGATGATAAATAAAAAGTTGCAACAATTTAGAAGCATGGGAATTGGATTGAGCCAAGCCTATTAACCGTAGATTGAATGTATAACTTCCAGGTTTCTGCAAGAATTATCAATAAGTATGCTAACTGATTTAGCAATGGTGTAAGTACAAAATTTGAGTAGAATTGGACTATAAACCAGCTATATGAGAAATATAAAATTTACTTTTCTTGATTCTGTTTTAGCCTTTTAGGTATATAGTCCGCAATCCATCTTCCTAAAATATTTTGGTTTATAAATTCCGACCATCAAGAGTAAGCACACTGGCATTGCATGGTACAGGTAGTTGCAACTTTCTTGATACATCAAAAAGTTGTCATTTATAGTGACTGCACCAGGGCTAAAATTTACTTTTCTTGATTCTGTTTTAGCCTTTTAGGTATATAGTCCGCAATCCATGTTCCTAAAATATTTCGGTTTATAAATTCCGACCATCAAGAGTAAGCACACTGGCATTGCATGGTACAGGTAGTTGCAAATTTCTTGATACATCAAAAAGTTGTCATTTATAGTGACTGCACCAGGGCTACACCATGCTAATGCAATGTATGAAAGTCATTCCATAGTGACAACCATAAAGCAGCACTTAGTTATAGAAAGCTAAGAAAGCAAATATTGACACATATCATTTTAATAGTTTTTTTTTCAGGGAAATCATGAACAGTTTAGCCCATGGTTCAAGAACAAAGACATATGCAACTGCATTATACAGTAGCATACAGTTTGGTTTGTTTCTTCTCAAAATATTGGCAAGGAACATATTATTTAAAAATTCCTATGCTGAATAGAATAGATACAATGAGTGGTAATGTTTTTCTTCCTATTTCATGCTTGCTAATGGTAAACAGTTATTCTAGGTGACATCTAGGACATCATGTGTTTGAGCTTACTGCCTTAAAGGGCTAAGAAGAAATTCATACAAAGTCATCAAGATCCTAGCCAAGAAGTTATTGCCTATAAATTCTAAATCAATAACAAAAATCATGTATGTGCATAAGCATTATGTACGGCTGTAATTTGTAAGCATTAAGAACCAATAACTAGGTTACCGGAGTTGCACGAGGACGAAGATGTGGATAATCTCTGAGAAAATCAAATGACAGCTTTTTCTTCGATAATGGATAATTCTTTTGGTCAATAACTCCAACATATAGAACCTTCTCCACATTGAGCTCAACATCATGCTTCCCAGGGCCCAATTTTCTCTGCACGATGCCTTCTACCAGTATCGAAGTTCCAACGCCAATAACTTGGCCAACGAGAGAAATTGAGGGACCAACTACGACCTAAAATGCATCAAATATGTCAATGAAGAATAACAGCAATTAGGTTACGGTTCTGCCAACCAGTTAGCAATATCAAACAGCCACTAAGTTACAGAAGAAAGCCAAAATAAGGCCTTGCTTTCATGATGTCAGAAGGCAGCTTCCATTATGCAACATGTTTAACAAAATCTTAGAATTCTACAAGCAACTTCCTCGAAGTTGTGATGAGGTAAACAAGAAAAAATATCACAAATTTAATAATTCCAACTGCCAAAATGTTGAAAAACTAGCGATTTATGCTCAATTCATCTGCAAAAACATTAAATTAAATCAATCATTCTACGGCCCAAACCTGAAAATTAGCAGGGCAAGACCCATCGTTGATCCGCAAGTAGGCGGTAACAGGCCCGGTCTTCTTAGACTGTTCTACCGCCTGCTTCCCGCCATGAGCTCCATTCATTCCGGCGAGGGCCCGGGCAAAGGCTCTGAGGAGCGGAACACGCGAAAAGAGGACTTCGTAGCACGAGACGTCCTGCACGGCCGCGGCGGACGAAGCGCCTCCCTCCTCCATCTCCCTGCGGGACTTAACCCACCCTCCGACCACGACCCTCTCGCCGACCAGCCCCAGGCCTTTGTCCTCCCTACTGAGGATCGACCTGAGAACTACTCGCTTCGAGTACTTGAACCATTCCACTCCGGAACATTGTTGCTGCTGCTGCGCGTTCTGGTGATCAATGGCGGCTTCTTGAGATGCTGACATTGGCGTCGCTTGCTGCAGTGAATGAGGCAGAGGGTACGAGGGATGATGCGGAGATGCATGGACTATAAATGCGGAGAGGGGAGACGAGGGGAGGAGGCATGGCGGAAGCGGAAGAATGCTTTGCTTGTGGCGCGGGAAGGAGAAGGAGAAGGGATTCCCTTCTGTTAACGGCAGCCGCAGGAGGAGGAAGAGAAGAGCGGTGAAGGAAGCAGGAGGTTGCAGGAATTGCTGTTGGTTTGTTCTTTCTGCCCCTTCTTTTGTAATTTGTTGCCGTTGGAGTAAGGCAAAGTTTTCCTTATAAATAATTAAAAAAAATAAACAGGGAAAAAAATATTGAGTGTAAACCTTTTGCTATTAAAAATATTATTATTATTATTATTATTATTATGTTTATTTTGTCAACCAAAAAAAATATTTAATTCTAAAGTATTTCCACATTGATCAATTAACCACTGCAATTAAATTTACTGTGTAGCCATAGTTCATCATTTTTATATTATATTAATAAATCATAAGTATCAAATTAATCAATAAATAAAAAAAGCTTCTTATCGAGGAATATCAAACTATCCGATAGTCACTATCACAATCAAACTTGTATGTAAGTAAAGTAAATGTGATATTTTATCTTGGATGTCTAATACATGATGCATTGCATTCAAGTTTCTCATAAGATTATAATTATTTTTTTTAGAAGATCTATCGTTGGTCATTTTTTTATAATATAAATTAGTATCCATCTAATAATGTTATCGCGGTATGAATGAATATTCAAATTGAAAGTCGGGGGATCCATCATTTCATCAATTTTACAATATAAATTATTATCCGTCAAGAGTATTATCATGACATAAATGAGTATTCAAATTGAACATGATGAACAAATGAAGAAACAATGCATGTGTAACATGTTATACTTGTCGTCATAGTATAAGTTTCATCATAAGAGAAATTGATCTCATTCAAATGGATAACTTAATGGTTGCAATATTAGTGTAATGTCCCAAACGATCAACCCGCCACATAGTTGACTAGATTTTACTTCTTTGACTTTATATTTAATCAAACGACTGATCAACGTAATGAACACGTAATGTGGAAATAATAATTGTAAAAATAAAACTCTATAAAAATTTTAGTCGAATAAAATATTTTGTTATATTATTTCAAAATAAAAATGTAACTAACAAGAGTTCACTGACTTATTAAAAAATTAAAATAACTCAAGATCAGACGCATATCATGTGCGAGCCACTAGGTGATTAACATCTGCATCACCAATTAGTTGTACTCATCACCTTCAAGATAAAAAATCTGAGACATTTTTTGCAGGAACAATGAAACTCAAGATGTAATGGCAATAATCAATAAACTAAATCATATATAAAGATAATATCAAGGAATATACATATTTCAATAACGATCAGTATCTTTTACTTTCTCTTTTCTTTACATTATAACTTTCACTTTTATTAATGACATTAGTCCAGTTATGACAGAAGCGCCATGGGCTTTGTACCTTTCATTTCATGGTCATGAATTCATCAGTCGTACCATCAAGATGCGCACTAGCTTCAGTATTCAGTATGACTACGCTCAATGCATTCTTCCAGTGATATAAGTCCATTATAATAAGAAAATTAATCGCATCAGAATGTGTAGCATTCATAAAGTCAGTATGTTGAAGCTCAGTGAGTATTTAGGACCACTTAGTGTTTTCTTATTTATCTTGTCATAAGTTTTCAAGTTGCTAGCTCATGAAGTAGTAAGTATTTATCTTGTCATAAGTTGTCAATCATTATAATCAGTAGTGAGCCTTTAACAAGCATTGAAGATTCAGGTTGCTAGCCCATGAAATAGTGAGTGATTTCAATAATCTGTTGGGACAAATCCCCTAGTCAGGGTAAACTCAGTAGTTTGGATAAATCATGTAATCAAGAATATATCCTACAATCAAGGAATAAATCTCGCAGTCAAGATAAATCTCGTAGTCGAGATAAATCTCGTAGTCGGCGAGACTCTTTGCTTCATGCTTGAATTAAATCACAATCATTAACATATTTTAAACGTATTATCAATTGAGCAGTTCACTCACTTCTAGGTTGCCTTCCAAGAATCCTAAATGAGTATATCAAATCAAGAAAACACATCATAGAAAATCATCATCTCAACAATATAATTTAGTGAGCATAACATGGGCCACATCGAATATTGACATGATCTGTGTCAAGGTCTCAATAACAGTGTCCACTCTATGAACGACTAGGGAGGCACGGTCGCGTCTCGTATCGACAAGGTCTGTGTTGCTTGTTCGTTTTCTATTCCAAACAGTCTGCATCCACTCCCACGCTTAATCCCTATCAGGTGGTACGATTCGTGTTTTGGGGCAACACAATCTACGTCAAACACTTCTGATTCGATAGAAATCGGTTCAACCCGATCCGCGTCCCAAACTCGATCATGGAATGTCGTCCGCGTTAGGTTGACACAACTCATTTTTCTTATATTATACTTGTAAATATGCTTTCCAGGTGAAACAGTTTGATATATTTTTTTTATTATTAACATGCCTCATGTTCGATACAACATGGCTCGTGCTAAGGTTAAGGTTTATGTCCGCATTGTCATTGATCCGAGGAACATTGGCCATGTCAAGGTGCGACGTGGTCTGTGTTCTGTCTCCGATGCAGCGTCTGCAGTTGTAGTTGTCCGAGAGACATGACCAGTGTCACATGAAATGTGGTCCATGTTAGGTTAACGTTGCTTTGTCCGGTGACACACGACCCACGTCATGGGAAAATCAGTCAGTGTTTGATGTGAACTAGGATGTGTCGATTAGGAGACGGTCTGTGTCTTCTCTTTTGTTTCCGTCTCAAAATCAATCCCAATATGATATCATCAATATATGGTGCAGGCATCGAGATTCCAAGGCGGATAGCAAATATATATATAT
>LTAE01004308.1:10482-27190 GCA_001647135.1 Pontederia paniculata | reverse complement strand
CTCTCTCTCTCTCTCTCTCTCTCTCTCTCTCTCTCTCTCATTTTTCTGTTCGTTTTTTTTTGTATATATTGCTGTGGACGGCCATCTGGACGACGTGACAAAGACTATTTTGGCTTTCTCACTCGAACGCCACCAAAAAGTACTTACAATCCTGTTCTCTTTATAACGCGTCGAATCGCCGCAAGGCGTGAAGAAAACACTGCTCACTTCCTCTCCTCCAGCTTCATAGGCTGCCTCCTCTTTTCTCCACCTCTGCCGACGTTGTTACTGTCGCACCCGCCAATGGACGCGCCTACGGCTCCTGTCACAGTTTCGACGATCAATCCAAAGGTGGGATTTTTAGACGCTCTGAGCTGTAAAGTCGGGATTTTGATGTCATCCATGTCTTGTTCTGCCGATTTTGTTCTTCTCTTTCTGGCCTTTTTTTTTATTTGTTCTGTTGGCGAACTTTGAGGTCGTGTAGGTGTGGTTACTGATTAGCTCATCTTGTTGTGTTTGTTTGGGTTGGAGATATTTCTATATGTTTGCTAGATGCAACTTTGCTGGTTCGGATCGTCATTGTGAATTAGCGTTGAGCTATGTGATTCAAATTTGCAAGCTTTTGATCTGTTGGCGCATCTGTGATATCTTAGTCTATTTTATCAGTTCATAGGGTCTTCAGCTTACACAAATCGGATTATCTGATTCTAACTAGAAAGGCCAAATTGCTACGATAGTTAACATTGTCCCCTGAACCCGTCTAATGTTCTTTCTGTCTGCTAACATAATTTATTATGTTGCTACCTTAAACAATCATGGATTACCACAAGTACATTCTGCACTTATGTGGATGATTTTACTGCATTTTTAAGTATTGCAGCTGTGGAAAGGATGGCCTTGTCCCTGATAAAACTATTGACATTGTTTTGAATATGTAGCTTACTGAATCATAAACCAAATCTATAGCATTAAAATGATTAACATATGCTCATACTAACTCCTTTTACTTTTCTTTCAGGTTTTGAAATGTGAGTATGCGGTTCGTGGCGAAATTGTGGCACTCGCCGGGGTATTACTTTCCCTCTTGTTATCCGAGTTACTTGTTTTCTTGCTTTTGCTGATGACTGTGATGCTCATGCAATTGAAAGAGGAATGTGCTTTCATTTGTTCTCATAAAATTTGTTTTTACAGCATCTACAACAAGAGCTGAAATCAAACCCAGGATCTTATCCCTTTGATGAGGTGCACATCTTGTTCCTTTCAAGCTATTTGTTTACCATGCATTGCTGTCACTGTCAGTTTTACATTTGCAATTCTTATTCTTAAGTTCATAAGTTATCTTGGCAGATACTGTACTGTAATATTGGGAATCCTCAGTCTCTTGGTCAGCACCCAATAACCTTTTTCCGTGAGGTCAGTTTATGAAATATCAAGCTTCTACTTGGCAAAGGATCTTTACTTTTTCCATAGTATTTATGCATCTTGTTTCAGGTTCTTGCGCTATGTGACCATCCAGCCCTTCTGGGCAAGAGTGAAACTTATGCCTTGTTCAGGTACATCATAACTGGACTCACATAGATTACGTTTTCATGTTATCAATTGAAGTTATGGTTCTTAGTCCACAGTTGTGCCAACATAGAGATACTTCATAAAATTTGATTACTGAGACTACTCTCTTGAAAGTTGATTCTGTTAGAAATTGCATCTTATCTTCAAATTTATGTGGTTTTTTTTTTATTGAAGAAGCTAAAATGCAAATCTGTGTAGTTCTTTGATTCTTATTGCTCAATTTGGATGGTCAATTTGATAGAAGCTTTTGATATTCAGTGATCAGTTTAGTCCTACATTTATATTCTAAGCAATATAGTTCGTGACTTTTCTGGAACTCTGGTTCTTGGTTAGACATTATGAACTATGCACCTTACAGCACTGCAACATTAGACTACTGGAAGATCCCAACTTTTGATAACATGTAAACTATCGAAGTAATAAACTTGTTTTGGCTCATGGCTTTGGCCTTCCACTCCTGAATTTATGACTTTAACCACTTCTATATATTTTGGAGATACATTGAATTTCATGGTTGTACATGACCTAAATTTACTCTCCCAGTGCGGATTCCATAGAAAGAGCACACCAGATATTAGATATGATTCCTGGAAGGGCTACAGGAGCATATAGCCACAGTCAGGTACGACACATGTATTCTTATCTTTTAAAGAAAATCCCGTTCTAACTGTTTAGCATTCACAAACTGATTTTTTACCTGCTTTCCATGCCTCAGGGCATCAAAGGTTTACGTGAGTTGATTGCAGCCGGAATTGCGGTTCGGGATGGTTATCCTGCGAATGCAGATGACGTTTTCCTCACCGATGGAGCAAGCCCGGGAGTATGTTAAATATTTAGTATCAACTTACTTCAGGATACGGGACATGTATGTTAAATATTTCTCTTTCTACCCTTGCAGGTGCATATGATGATGCAATTGTTGCTTAGGTCTGAGAAAGATGGCATTCTCTGTCCCATCCCTCAATATCCTTTGTACTCAGCTTCCATTGCCCTTCATGGCGGTTCTCTTGTATGTTCTTGACAAAATTGCTTATTTCTTCTTCCTTTTCCAATTTCAGATAGTGCACATGACAAGCTTTGTGATAGCACAGCATGCATAAAAAAATGGTTGAAAAGGTAGTAATTTCTAGAATTTTATGCTAAATGGCTGTATGTTGGTCAACAGTATCAGTGAGTGACTTGTTGAACAAATCAACATATGTATCTTTTTTTTATATCAAGTTTTCTTAACAATTCTGTTATATGAGTTAGTATTTTGTCTTTTGCTGACATCCTGTTTAATAAAGTTAGATTTTGAGTTCTTAAATATGTAAAAAAATTAAAATTAGGATTATGTTGCAGGTTCCTTATTATCTTAATGAAGAGAAAGGATGGGCTTTGGAGGTTTCTGAGGTCAAGAAGCAACTAGAAGATGCTCGGTCCAAAGGCATAACAGTCAGAGCCTTAGTGGTGATAAATCCAGGCAATCCCACTGGACAGGTTTGTTCAATCCAAATCTTCAAAAACCTATAGGCCATACAAAAGAGAAACAGCTCAATGACATACCTAAACTTCTTTTCAATTCAGCATAATTTGATTTTCGAAATCCTTTTTCTGGTAGTACAAAGGTTGGTCCATTGATATTGGAAATGCAGTTTGCTAAGGAGCCCATTCTTTTATATATTAGCCTGTGATATTGGAAATGCAGTTCGCTAATGTACAAGGCTACCAACGAATCAATTTGAACCTTGGCAGATTTTCTAAGCGATCGTCAATTTTATGATTTCTCTCAGGTGCTTGCAGATGAAAACCAAATGCAAATAGTTGAATTTTGCAAGAATGAAGGACTGGTCCTTCTAGCAGATGAGGTGGGTAACCTTGCTAGAACTGAAGAGCTCTTTAAATGATTCAAGAAATTTTCAAAGTGAAGGATGTATACCATTATAGGCATAGGCCTCTCATTGCTCTGGCTACCAATGTAATGCTCTAAATTCTCTTCAGGTATATCAAGAAAATATCTATGTCGAGGACAAGAAATTCAACTCTTTCAAAAAGATAGCAAGGTCAATGGGATACAAGGAAGATGATCTTCCCTTAGTTTCATTTCAGTCTGTTTCCAAGGGTAGGTTTGAGTCATAGCTGAAATTCTGACATGTAAATTATAAATGTATGCTTAAACTAGTTATTTATTTTGATCAGGCTACTATGGAGAATGTGGCAAAAGAGGTGGATACATGGAGGTTACTGGTTTCAGTGCTGAAGTGAGAGAGCAGATTTATAAGGTTGCATCTGTAAATCTCTGCTCTAACCTCTCTGGTCAAATTCTGGCTAGCCTTGTCATGAATCCACCAAAGGTGATTCTTTGTTCTTGTTGCTTTGGTTAAATAGTTTTAAATGCGAGAAAACTCGATGACTTTAATGATCATATACATCACAATGAAGTTTCTAGTAACAAGAAATGACTTGAGTTAGCATGTAACCTGCAGGTCGGAGATGAATCTTACGAATCTTACATCACAGAGAAAAATGCAATTATCCAGTCTTTAGCTAGGAGAGCAAAGGTCTGTATAATTTGACTATCACAAAAAAAGTAACTCCTTTCTTGACTTAATTTGTACTTAAGAGACGGCGGGTGCTAGGTGAATTTATGTTCTTTACGCAATGCAGGCTTTAGAGAATGCTTTTAACAACTTAGAAGGGGTAACCTGTAACAAGGCTGAGGGAGCAATGTATCTGTTCCCGCGTCTTCGCTTGCCTCAGAAGGCGATTGAAGCTGCAGCAGCAGTTAATGCAGCACCAGATTTGTTCTATGCTCGTCGCCTACTGAATGCCACCGGTATCGTTGTTGTTCCAGGATCTGGCTTTAGACAGGTTAGCTTTTAGAAATCTTCTTTATAAAATTCAGCTGCTGTAACTGCTCTTCACAAAGTTACTCATTCTTCTTTTTTTTTCTGATTATGTGGAAGGTCCCTGGAACTTGGCATTTTAGATGCACAATTCTTCCACAGGAGAACAAGATTCCTGCCATCATCTCCAGGCTCAAGGAATTTCATGAAGCATTCATGGCAGAGTTCCGTGATTAAGCTTTCGCCTACACGTTAAATGATTGAACAAAAATAAACAGTCCATCCATGTTTTTTCCCCTGTCTGGGTGGATCATACACATGTTTCTTTACAGTAAGGTTGAATGTAATGCAACCGTAGCAAAGTTTCTTTACAATTTACTGCAATCTGCTAAAAAGCCAAACTTTCTCTATCAAGGTCCTTTTAGCTGATCTTTTGTTGGATTTGCTTGTGCCTCGGATCATTGTGTGATCTTTCATTTCGATAAACTATAAAGCATAATGTGGATTTTACCTCATATATCCTTGTGGATCTCATTCGCAATGCTTTATAGACTTACACATAGATATAGTTTATTTTCTCGTTTTCTATATAAATGAATAATTATTTTTGGTTAAAATTAGACTTTGGGAAAAAAAAAGACAAGATTATATTGTAACATATCTAGTATTAACTATCTAGATTGTTTAAAAAATTGTCTAGAATGTCCACGTTTCGTGAAACTGAACTTTGTGTTGGAAGGTAACAAAAAGATTTAGCAAGCAAAATAGTGATTTTGAGTTCACGAACATTAGTGGAAAAAAAATGAGAAAATGTACTTCTCCTGGTAAAAAAGAGAACAACACCTTTTTTTCCTCTTCCACTCACGTATATCGTAAACTACTAATTTATAATTTCTTATTCAAATTTTAGTACATTGTCCAACACAAAAGCAAATATTTTTTTTTTGAAAAATCGTTTTACTAGTTTTGTGTTATAAAATGTATTTTCTTCTAAAATTTATTTCAACAAGATAGTCATAAAAGACAGGATGTTAGAGAATTATCATTATTTCCTTTTCTTATATTATTTGAGTAATAATATGTACATCCATCAATGCAATTGTTATTCGTAATACTTATACTAAAATCTATTATTATATAAACTCTAGAATAATGAGTACACTGCATCTAAAAACTGATATTATATATGTAATACGTATGTACGTATACATGTGTGCACAAATATATTCCAATTATGTGTAAATTAGAAAAAAATAGTGTATATATTACTGAAATATAAATTTCTCTATAAGTTAGAAAATATATTGCCCCTTTGTTGATGCATCCATATAACTCGGATTCCACTTCTCCCTCCAACATAATTTTTGAACTTAACCTATATAATAAATACACTTTTTGTAAGACACACGTTCTTATATAATATATAATTAACCGTTAACACAAATAATATCATATACTATTACTTTATTATCAATTTACTAAAAATGATATAATTATATTAAATACTCTAATATATGATATAAAGTATAAAGTTTATTATCATAATTTTTTGAGATTGTTTAAAAAGATATTAAGAATTCAAAAAAAAATTGAATGGTCCGGTCCAACATGACCGAATCCAAGTCAAGTATGCGGATGTCAAATTTGGCACAACATGATATGATACGATCACGAACATGCAATAGATCAAATACGAGTACATATGAAATTCTATATCTAGTTATGTATAACATTGCAATCTTCTCTTCCGGATAAAAAAATAACACTATAATGTAATACCCGATCAAAACGGCTCGAGTTAAATGGGTCGTGTTGACAAAACAGGCCGAGTTGAATGGGCTATGCGGACAAAACGGGCTGAGTTGGATTGACCGTGTTGACAACACGGGCCAAGTTGGTCAAAGCGGGCGGTGTTGGGCCGCGTCGACCAAGTCGGGATAGAAGTCCAACCGTGAAGGAAAAGTAATTTGACGACGACTAAGACTCCCCAAAGACCCTAACTATCACCTCTATATAAATCCTAATACATGATTAATTCTTTTAATCCTCATTAATTTTACTCAGTCGCCAGGTAAACGTCTATCTCTTCTCTCTTCTTCTCCTTCTCTCTCTCTCACGTTTGGAGGAATCCTCGGTGCCTCGAAAATTGTGCTAGGAGGAAGAGACGAAGGTGAACGGACTTCGGAGCGAGGAGGAGGCAACGACACGCAGATCGAGCGAAGGAACGAATTCCGAAGTATGTAATTAGGATCATTAAGAGGAAGCAATTTTCATATTTTAATCGATGATTAATGATAATTAATGAATATTTTCGGTAGATTAGAATATATTAACATAATTTAGTGAAAGAGTTCATCGGATCTGGGTAATATCTTAACCGGATACGGACCATATTAACCTAACTCGGTCCGCGTCGCAGTGTCGGCACGAGACGCGTTGGATCGATGAGTCAACGGTAGACCGTGTTGATCAACACGGTCGGAGTTTTTTTGGGAAGGGCGTCGCGTCACCCTGACGCGTCGTGTTCTTCAGCCGTAGCACGTTCTTTGAACCCTAAAACGGCCGCATCCCTCTCAGGCACGTGTGAAGATAATTTCCCGAATAAAATAATGAACCTGATGATCGCGGTGGAGCAAAACAGACTGTGTCGCTCTACCCGGTCCGTGTAGACTAGCTTGGAAGATGCAACCTGAACGCGTGTGCTGGACGCGCTTCGCCCGAGAACAACACGGGCCATGTCAGACCTGACGCGGGCCGTGTCCGGGTAAGATGATGTAATGAATGATTTATTGATTGACTGATCGAACCTGATTGAGGTAGGACTAATATTTTTTCTCACGCGAACCTAGTATGATAGAATGAAGAATTAAAAGTTATTAATGATTGTGTTTGAATCTGTACATGAAGATGAAGGCCCCGGCGGACTGAGAGATTTATCCCTAATACTGTTTACTTCTACAGTTACTATTACTGATACTGATGAAGACTTACTGATGGGTCTAGGGTTAACCCTATGACCTAGCTAGCCATTATGACGACAGATCGCTGAAAATCTTCATGTCCTATTAATTGCTCATGACTGATTAAATTAAAAGATGCTACCAAGATAAATGATAAGAAGTACTGATGAACTGTAAAGATGATAATGTTATTGTTACTGAAAAGAATTTATTAAAGAATTAATGAAGCACCATATGATTAACTTGTTTACTGACTCCTGATTTTTATTTCTCTTATATGATATTTACATACTGAGTTTCACAACTCATGTGTTTTTCCCCTACGAAATTAATTCTGTAGGTGGTTTTAATCTTTGATAGGTACTGATGATGGTGCTGATGGTGATGCAGCTTGTGGTGGTCTGCTTTGCACATGACATATGATCCTGATTGAGTCCTGTTGGTCATTTGTTAGAGATGGACTTTATGTTGAGTTCCTTGGAGTTATTTAATTTAGTTATTGATGTGTAGGTTATTGAAACTATGTATTGGATTATTAGTCTTTAATTTAGAAAAAGAATATTTTAATTTATGTTGTTGTTATTATCTGATGTGGCCTTGGAGTTGACCAGTCAAATAGTCAAACCAAAGATAATGATATTTTATGGTAGCGTCTCTAAAGTAATGATTTTTATCGGGTGACAAGGTCTGATTTTTTTGAGGCGTTACAATAATAATTACTCGTTTAAAAATAAAGTAAGATATTGATCCCTTTGTTGCATTTTAAAGGAGCAAAATTTTAGTCTTGTATGGGAAAAAAAGATATTGAAGAATGAAAAGTTCTAGCATAGTTAGCTCAAAAAAATATAATAATATTAGAAAAAAGATAAAAAAAAAATGTCAATGCATCAAAAATATGAAGTTCTAGCAAAAGCTACCTAAAAAAAAGAAACTTGCAGCTTTGTTAGCTTCCCAAAAAACATGTGATGAACAAAACCATTCAAGTGATTCGATGACCATCCAACAATTGAGAGGAAGCTCGAGCACTGTTCAATGCAGATTGCAGCAGAGAAGAGTCATGTCGAGCTAGCTAGTTGCAGTACAAGTAGCCTGCATCCGTGCAGTATCATAGCATTCCTGGTTTTACTGCTTTCCTCTCCTTTCATTTTTTCTTTAAACATAGGAAAATTCTTAGTCCTTCTAATTTC
The DNA here is from genome assembly GCA_001647135.1 of Pontederia paniculata. Taxonomy (NCBI): domain Eukaryota; kingdom Viridiplantae; phylum Streptophyta; class Magnoliopsida; order Commelinales; family Pontederiaceae; genus Pontederia; species Pontederia paniculata. The sequence continues at coordinate 18,670 of LTAE01004308.1, read as the reverse complement.
ATCCTCCTAAATCAAAAGTTAGCATAAATATCATGTGTACATTGGGAGAGAGTTAGGAAGATTTAGTAGAATATATAAATATATGTTAGCTTTCCAACGATAAAATATAAGAGCCTTATGATGAATATGTGAACAATTCACTGTTTTTTTTTCAAGAAACCAATTCACTATTTAGGGGTGAATAAATTAATTTTGATATTCCTCTTGATTTAACACTAAAGACCTTTTATAAAGTAACTCATGTTACGTAGAAATTATCTATATGCTACTTGAGTTAATTTTTTGCTTTTCATTTTCATTTTTTAAATTTTATAATGCATTTATATTTATGTTTTTCATCAGAAAAAATGGGATAAAATGTCAAACACAAATAAATATAAATTGATTCTTTTTTTCTCGGATCATATTTAGTTTTGAAGATAAGTATAAAATTATTAGTAACTAAATATTATGTAAAATAATATATCTAATTTAGGGGTGGCCAACTCAACCCAATTGATTTTATTCGGATTAAATTGAGTCAGGTTGATGATAAATTAATCATAAAATATGAATCAATCCGACTTTTATTGAATTGGGTTGGATCAGGTCAGGTCATCGATTTACCCGATTAATTTTTTATATATATATTTTTAATTATTTTTTATAATATTTAATATTACTTATATTTTTTTAAAAAAAGATACATGTTTTTTTCAAAGGGTAATAGTTTTTAAGAATATAAAGTATAAATTTTTATTATATTTTAATTTTAAATTAATATAAAATTTTATTTTTGTCAAGATTTTTTTTAAAATTTAATAAAAAATATATAAAAGTTCGGGTCATCGAATTGGATCGAGTTGATCAGATTTAAAACATTAAAATTCGTACTCAATTTATTGATGATCGGGTCGATTCGAATTCTATCTGATTAATAATTTAATTTAACGCAATTGAAATCAGATTGATTTGAATCATCGAGTCCATTCGACAACATTCCTAATCTAATTTAGTAAGCCACATGGTGTAGCCGCTTTATTCATGAGTTATCAATTCAACATTGGGATTGAAAAATGTATGGATCTCACTTGTTCAATATCAACCACTGGGATTGAATTTAATGGATGGGCCAAAATGATCGAATGCATTGGAACAAAAATATGCATGTGCCGAGTGATCTTATGTATTTTTTGTATTTTTTTCGAACCTTTCATCACCTATAGTTTAAGAAGTCATTGATAATGTTTAAAATGTAATTCAAATAATTAACAATAATAATATTTGTTAGTTTAAAATTTTAAAAACTCATTTATATTATTAATTTTCATAATTAATATGATAATTTTGTATAATGTATTATATCGTAAAACTATTTTAAAGTATTAACAATAATCTTCTAATATATAGGTAATGAAAGAGATCAAAAGAATATCCAAGTCCCTTAGACATGGTGTAATACAAAACGCTCGTTAACCCTCATGCTTTTAATTATACACTAGATATAATAACATAATAAATTTTACGAAAATTCTCTAAATTACTTTTTTTTTAATATGTGTGCCACTCTAACTTTCTTATACAACGATGGACATCCACTTTAACTATTACCTTTGACAACCATATAATGGACTCCTGCTGATTTTCGTTGAGTTATCAGTGGATCTCTCATCAACATCTCACAAAAAAAAATTAAGAAACAAAATATTTAAAGTAAAAGATAGAAGTACATATAATAAACTAATATAAAAAATATAATATTTTCAAGAAATGGAGAAGGATGTTGTCCGTCGCAAAGGTCCGCCCTCCACCTCGGTTGTGAACTTAATTTTCAGAATTTTATTCTGATGGTAAATTCTATTTTACAGATAATTTTTTTCAATAGTAGAAAATTTTATCAGTCGATCACATTTCCCTCTTTTCCAAGATGCCTGATAGAGGGAGAGGGACCGGGGCAGTGCTCTCTCCGGCCGAGTGGTCATAGACTCATAGCCACTTCGTTTTTAACTTTTAATTATATATAGATGATGTATATAGTGTTATTTTGTCTTATTAACATTAATAATGTAGATGAAATTAACTCAGTAAAATTTGCAAAATTATTGATGAAAAGATAGTTTAAGGTTGAGTATAATTAAAGTGAAATTAATAGAATAAAAATGAGCAAAATTATTAAGATCGAAATTTTACTTAGGATCGATGATCGAATAAATATCGTGAGATTTTATGAAAGATCTTATAAAGATCGTAAATATTCTATGAATAAAATTGTAGGATAGATAGAATTTAATATAAAAATATCGTAAGATAAATTAAAGAAAATTAATTTGGGAATGAGTAAACTTGAGACGCGGTTAAAGATTTTGGATCACTTATGGGCCTCCCAATGGGCTTTAGTTATGGACAAGAGTTCCCACTAAAAGAATTAATATTTTACGAAAAAAAAAACATGACAAAGAATAGTAAGAAGAGTTACACCTAAAAAGTTGAAACCCTGTTAGTCAGTAATTACCACATGAAAATGTTGCAGTTTTCGCAGAAAATAATATATTTTCATACTTATTTTATCTTATTTTCTCAAATAATGAATATATGAGCTGCTATAGCGAAAAAAAAATATAAGGGACAAATAATTCACTCCAGTCACCATAAGCCTTCACAACCACATGGATGTGTTTTACACTAAAAAAGAAGAAGAGGGTCTCTGAAAGATTCTCTTTTGCTTTTGTTGGTAGTCTTTATTCAGCAAAGCAAGTCCAGTTTGCATCCATTGTGCTCCCCCCCATCCTCCTTCACAAACAAGTCACACCCGCCACAATTGCTATTTTTTATGCTTGTTTCGGGCCTCCGATGATCACTAACATTTGCTTAATCTAGAGTCGGAATATAGAGAAGGACGATACACTTGATTAATCCAGAGTCGAAATATAAAAAAGAATGATAAATTCTTTGACCAAATTAATGACACTAAAAATCAACTTACACAAGCTTACACTCTTAACACACAAGCATGCAAATCCAGTCCTCCCCACAGCTTCCGGTCCAGGGCCATTTCTAAAGGAGATCGACATACTGAACCTACTTATGCCTTTAGAACTGTACCTCCTGTTTTTGTCTTAGTGGATGCCATGACCTCTTCCTACCTTCTCAAAAGCAAGTGATTGCTTTTGCCTTGGTGGGCAGATAGAAATAGAGATCTACCAAGATTCACACTGAAACAACATAAGTATCTAAAAGAGGATTCAACATTCTGCACACAAAAAATTAGAATTCTTTCTGGCAATGCAATAGATTGAGGATCCAAAGACCAACCACACAAAGAAACATGTACATGAATGGTCATTCTGGCAATCTACAATAAATCTCAATCTGAAGAAAAAAAAAATTAACATAGAAATGATAAAAGGTTTGTTCAGACAGCAGCCTCCACTCTTGGCTCAAATGAGAAGGCAGACATGAACTCCCTGGCACTCCCATTCACAGTGCACTTGGGCAGCTCTGCCCACTCATTTGCCTCCGCATTAAACATCACGCAGCTGTTGAACTCACAGGAGTTCACGCATATGAGGATCGTGTCCCTGTAGCTGGAGCAGTTGATGTCCAGCTTCTTTCCGTAGAATTCGTGAGACATGGCCGGCGGCATCGCTGCAACTTGTCGCCATGACCGGTCTTCTTTAGAGAACTTCCATAGTCTCAGGCTTGCCGATTCGAGAAATTCTGATAGAACAACAACCACCATCTCCCCCTTGTATTCAACCACGTCGATTGAGTACTCCATGTAGACCGGAAGCAACCGCGGGTACTCGAAGAACGTCCTCCTGGCAAGGTTGCAGGCCACAATGTTCCCTGAGTGGCTAAGGAAATATACAATCTCTTCTCCATTTTCGAGTGTCACGACTGATGAGTACTGTTTTGAAGGGCTCTTCTGCATGTTGGTGGCAACGACTTCCCCAGATTTACTGAGATAGTAAACAATCTCATCTCCAACCATGTGAGAATCCACTGAGTTCTCGGCCTTCTGAACCAACATCACTTCGTCCTCCCATGCAAGCTTTGTGGAATCGAACACTCTGAAAGAGAGGTTAGACAATTCACCGGAGACAAGAACGACCTTGTACCAAGCTGAATTGCCAGGAGATGAGTACATAGCAATTGCATGGAGATTCCGGGGTTCGTCAGCAGGAGCTATAGGCGGGAGTTCGCGGCAGGCCCCTGTGACAGGGTTGCAGACGATCAAGTTTCCCAAGTCAGTGCGGTAACATGCAAGGCCACCAGATGCTGCAACTGGCATGACCTTGCAGCTTTGTCCCTGTTGCAGGTCGATTTTGGGGCACAGACCCTTCCAGTTCCCTTCACTGGTGTCGAAAACAATTGAATGATCGAGGTCCTGGTCGACCATAAGAAACCAAGGCTCTCTGAACGTTATCTCTGAGCATGACATTTGAAATGTTGCAGATGTTGTGACTGATCTCCATCTTTTGCAGACAGAACGCAGGCGAAAGAAGCTCGAAGGAGGAAGCCGGGACAGAACTCGTTCAAGTAAATCTTGGTTCAGATCATCTAATGAGAAAACAATGCTCATGTCGGGCTCCTCCTGAGCCTTTCTTTTCTTGGATTTCCCAGCAGTCAGCACTATGTTTTGCTCCATATTATTTCAGAAAAGGATCTGCATGAGAAAGAGTACAAGGTCAGACTACAGAAAAAGTAGTAATATACAGGAAAATTATTTTTTTGCCAATGAGACATGTAAAAGGTATCAAATTTCGTCTGGGAATTGGACACAACCACATCGCACACAGAAAATCATGCTCGCTGCTAAATAAAAACAGCTACTTGGTAGAAATTTGTGCTGCTTGTGTCAAGTATTTGCGTACAACACACAATAGAACAGACTTGAACAATTAGAAGACAGATTCCAAAAGCAATTAAAAGATTGATGCAATGCATCATCTGTATTTGAATTCTACACGAAACAGAAATAGACTTTTTACTGATGAATGAAGTCTAAAAGAGCAAGCATGGAAATCATGCTGGAAGCAGGTGTCTTTAGTTACAACAGAAAACTGTGTCATTTGCTGAACAACCAGTCCAAACATAACTTATGAGAACAAAGAAATTCTACTTCCGGAGAGCTGCAACTTCCTAAGAAACTATTAGAAGTACAAAGTACTGAATATTATTTATCTTTAACTGGATGCGAAGAACCAAAGAATCGAAACTTTGAACAAGGATTTGTTACCAAAACCACATAAAAGATCTAATGGTGTTCTACAAAAGCTTAAAAGATGTGATTTTTCGAAATACTCGAAGATAAAAATGACATCTTTCATGCTCGATTCTCTACTTTCCATCAGCGGAGACAAGGAAAACGAACCAAAACCAGTAAACATCCTGCTTTCAGAAAAAAAAAACGAACTGTAATAAAGCCAACATTTTCTTGCTTCATTTCACATTAAGCGTTCTCACAGACGAAGAAATCCAACAACCGCACGAAAAAAGAACCTGCTTAATGCAGAGCAGACCGTAATTGTGTTCTATCCAACACATATAAACCATAAAAACAGCAAAAAGTTATATTGTCTGAACAACGGAGAAGTAAGAACAAAGAACAACGAAGAATCAAGAATGCACCTTGATTGTTGGGATCGGAGGTTTTCCAAAGGAGGTCGATGAGTGATGGAGTGAGCTTGCCCTCCTCCTTTTGTAGTAACCAAAGAGAGGGATCATTAAAGAGAAGATGAGAGTGGGGAGGAGGAAACTTCGCAAGGTGCTCTTTTTGTATGCGTTGACACAGGTGCGAGTGTGTGTGTGGAGAAAAAGCTAAATAGAAGAGCCCAAACCCAAAGCTACGACAACTCAGTGTGCTACACAGAGAGGAGGAGGGGGAAGAGAGAAAAAGAGAGAAATAAAGGGATGGGCACAGGGGAAGAGAGGTGCATGTGAGCAACTGCTGACACTGACTTGCCCCATGGGTGAGCATAAGAATTCAGAAAGAAATATTTTTTTTGCATCTCTTTTTAATTTTTCATTTGTTTTCCATGTTTTCAACCAAAAGGAGTTTATAAATGTTGTATACAGTTTTCTTCTTTTCTCTTGACTTGTGTCTGTAAAGTTTGGTTTGATGTCTGTATTGGACTTTGTTTCTGGGTTCCTTTTGTTTTGATATATGCTGCACTGCAACAAGAGTTAAAGCTTGGAGTTGACGCTTCACACAGCCTATAGGAGAGGATCCAAGGTCCAAGCTAAGACTTTGCTGTGCTTAATTAAATTAAACAGAGAGAGAAAAACAAAGGAAGAAGAAGAAAGCAGACTTATGATCCCTCACATATTATAAAATTTCAGATCCCTTAACTAATCACCCATATTAACCAAATATCCATATCCCAACAGTATAAGAAATTATGTAGTCACTAATCCAAATAAAAATACTTCATAGCATTATGTAGTGCACCAAGTCTTTCAGTAACAGTGATTAAAGAATAATGACAGGGGGGAAGAAAACAATTGGCATACAAGAAGACAACCAAAACGCCACCATCAAGAACGACAAATTAATTGCGCCACTCAATCGATTAGATTATATATAACTGTCTTCAAGACAAGTTGCTAAAGCATCTATGAACAATTAGCAAGTGGCTCATAAATAATGGGCAGAACTGTGAAGGTGAGAATTACTTCAGCATATTTGCTTAAAGTTCTTGTTCATAATATACTGTGAATGGGCTAAATTCCAATATCTTAGTTCAACATAATTTGATTAAGAAAGCAAATAGTATCTACTAAACTTCCCTGAAAAGATTGGAGTACTATCAAAATTCGAACTTGAATTTTCATATAACATTTAGCTACATTTTATAATGTCTCTCGTGTATGGACGTGGCCAATAATAATTTTCTAAAATTAAAGTTTGATACTACCTAGAAATTTTCCTTTTATTTATTACCAAAAACATAACCATTTTTTTTGGACAATTTAGGATCATAAGAAGGGAATCATCATCTTTGGGAACATTTTAACTATAATATGCAGCCGATAAAGGTTTGACCTATCTACATGAACAGCATCACCAACTTCCATGGCAATATACAACTCAAAAGCACAACCCTTTCACTTTAGTATTAGAACATGAATCTGGTTCCGAAGCGAAACCGCTGTAAGATGCAGCTTGAGACTCCCAGCAATTCGTCTGGTTTTGACCATTTGTTCCCTTGTTATGCTCAAATTCTTATTATATCTCTGCTTATCTCAAGCAAGGATTCCCAGATACATGGTCAAATTGTCCTCAGTCACAGACCAAAAATAAATAAATAATCGGATTAATGCTGTTTTGAGTTGCAGTACTGTAGTTTCAAGAGTTGGGTATTTTTTATAAGATCTAGAGTACAGTGTCACTGACACTGACACAACCAGCCAGTGTTCGTGTAGGCCTCTTCCATTTGGAAGAGATGCCTTCTCTTTTAACTTAACTCTTCATATTATTCGAAGGTCTCGTGTGTTTTCTAGGACTTCGCCATATCCTCATTGATGCATGTTAGCAATTGTTTTTACCCTCATAAGAACACACGAAGTACAGCATTATGCTAATACAGTAATACCAAATCAAAAGAATGGAAAAAAGTCTGAGCAAGAAGAAACAAAGCAATAAAACAAGGGGTGAGAACGGAGGGGGGAGAGAGAAAGAGATAAAGGGAGGAAAGAGGAAGAAAGAGAGAAAAGAAAAAGAAAAAGCTACTGAAGCTGCCAACTGCTGCAGCACAATTCAATGGCGATGCAGGCACACAGAGGTGTACATTATTTAAAGGGGTCGAGGAGAAGAATTGTGATGCCTGTTCAGCTGCAGCTGCTGCATCTGCTGACCTTTGTAAAGCAAAAGCAAGGCATTTTACAACAGCGCACGAATACAATACAAGAGAAACGCACACACTACAATACTTTCACCTCGTTTGAAGAATCTCTCTCGTGGAGGATGTCGCATCATTCGCTTTAGCATAAGTCAAATGGGTGTGCAGGATGAGAGAGAGAGAGAGAGAGGAGAGAGAAAGAAAAAAAGCCGTTAATTCCGATGTCTTTTCTTGCAGGTTGTGTGTAGTTTGGCTCAAGAGAGCGAGGGGAGCGTTGAAACGTTCAGTCTCTCCGAACAGACAGGCACACAGTCCCATCTCTCTCTCTCTCTCTCTCTCTCTCTCTCTCTCTCTCTCTCTCTCTCTCT
>LTAE01004308.1:0-10396 GCA_001647135.1 Pontederia paniculata | reverse complement strand
TCTCTCTCTCTCTCTCTCTCTCTCTCTCTCTCTCTCTCTCTTCTGTGTGTTGGCAGAGATCTCGATGATGGCCACATCCGTCCACTTATTTTGTGTCAGTTGATATGTTTGCAAGCTTTGGCAGCAGCAGCAGCTGCTTGGTAGTGTTATATTCCCAACATTTCCATCTGGCATTGTAGCCCCGTGGTAGTGGATGAGTCTCCAAACGTGCTGACAAATGCCAACTAATGGCATTAATATTTTGTTTTTTACTTTTTAATAACTAATTTCATCTGTATTATTTAATAACTAATTTTGTTATGTTCCTAATATAATAGCTTATCTTTGGGTTTTGGGTAATATTATATTGTCCCTAGGAATGAATCGCATACTTTTTCAGTATATAGAATTAATATCACAATTAATGTTAATAAGAATTAATGGACAAAGTGGACTAGTACCAAGGATTAAATTTACATATTATGTATTTTAAGATGAGCCAACAATTTTATCTAAATACTTAATTAACATTTCATTATGGCCATAGATCTCTAGAAACTGTTCATTATTTTTTTAATACTTATTTGGCCATAGATCTTTTCATTGAATACAATTTCAATTAGAATTCAGGGTTTATTTGTTAGGATAAAAATGTTTTTCCTAACATATTTTTTGGTTTAATTACCTATGTTTGGCAATCAGAAATCTTAAATAATGTAATTATTTTTTATAATTTTATAAAATTTTTTTTGAAAGGGAACATATTTCGCCCATCAATTTGTCTGCAATGATATATATATATATATATATATATATATATATATATATACACGCGTCAGGAAAAAAAATTCCGGAGAAGATTTCTGATTTTTTATTAAAAATAATTTACAATTTATATTTGATAAAATAAACCATCTCAAAAATCACTTGACTACATTTGCATTATCGATAAAAATAAGAAAAAAAAAATGCACTTTCTTCCAGCTTCAAATAAGCGCAGGTGACAAGGACTAAAGAACAGCTAACTTGATTTAAGAAAAGAAAAAGGAACAAGAACAGGAATTGAATTGATTTGATTCAGCTTTGAGGGTGTCTCCTTCTCGAGTCTCGACTTGTAGATTCACCTTCAAATCTTTCTCGGGCCCAACAAAACAAAATTGCAGACTTCCTGCCCTATGAGTTGTGTAAGCCACCAAAAACTTTGATGAATGGATTGAAATGGGTGGGGCCCTATTTCTTGCTAATAATTTTTTTCTGGATTGTTTCTATGTTTTTTTAAGTTTCGTCCGATTATTTTGTGTCAAGTTGCGGGGGTAAGACTTTATGCGAGTCTTTTTTATGAGTTTGTGCTCCTTAATTAAAGTTGGGAGCATCATGTTACCTACGTCGTCAATCTTACTATATTAAATTTTTTTTCTTCTAATTTTTTTCTCTTTCCTAAATTAAGTCATAATAGATTAGAGATCCTACGGTTAAAGCAGTAGGTAGGACGTTGCACCCTGCCATTTTTCTCCTTTTTTATATAAATGATTCAAATTTAAGAACTTTTTAATCTAAGAAAAGTGAAATTATTTACTACTCTATTTCAATTTTCATTAATTATTATTAATGATTTAATGTGATAACTATGTGGATATGCAATTATTTAAGATATTTTTCGCACTATTCTATTTTAAATTGGGCTTTCAACTTAATTTTAGGAAAAGAATTTTTGTCTTGTAATTTGTTAATTAGTTTTTTTTTCTTTCAGCTTCGCAGTAATAAAAAAGTATGATAAAGTATTAACTAATAATAAAAGACACTGAAAAAGAACGTGCTCACAAGTAGAGTTAGATTGGGCCCTACTAAAGTCGACATATATTAATAAAAAATAATCGAATCGAATTGAATCGAACTATAAATTAAGACCTCAAATCCGAATCAATCTAACCCTAATGTACTAGTTAACGAGTATTATCCTGATATGCAAATATATATTTGCATACAAATCAAATTCCAAATATTTCTAGTACTTATTATTTTATTTCTCTCAAAATAGAAATTGACATATAAACATGAGTTGTCTCAATTCAATCATACAAAAGCCCAAAAAATTTATATGATTCATCTATGGGAAAAAATTATGTGATTCATGTCATTGATTTGGGTCAGGCAACAACTGACCCTCTCTTTTCTTGAACACGAAGGTAGAGAGGTAGTTGCTCCCTCTCCTTGCTTTAAATTTTTTTATTGTATTTTAAGCATATCCAAATTTTATATGAGCAGATTATTATTTTTAAGGAGTCATTTCAGCCCAAGTTTAAGTTTTGGATATATTAAATTTTGGCCCTTTTATTAAGATAGAAAAAAATAGGAATAATTTAACAGACCCTCAACGATCATGAAAATTTTCATCTAACCCTAAGTTATTAAAATTTCATATTTTGCCCTAGATCTTTTTAAAGTTTGGATACATCATCTTATTTCAATTTATTTTCACTTTTTCCGGTTGAAACTACCTCTCTATTTATATATTTGTGTGTGTGTATCGAGAGATAGAGAAAGAGAGTGCTACTTCGCGCGAGCTCGCCTTTTTTGCAAAGAACACGAGCTCGCCCTTTGTGTGAGTTTGCATATATGCAAGCTCACACAGAGTTTTGATGAGCTCGCATGGCCATTTTTTAAAGAAAGAGGATAGTTTGATCAATTGAAGAATAAATTAGTAGAAATTTGAATGACAATTGACAGTCAAGATGAAGTGTCAAAACGTTAAAAGAATGATGATACAAAATAGAATTTTTACTAACTTAAAGTTAAATGCAAAAATTAGTGATAGTTGATGATGCGTAAGAGAAAAGAATCAAACAAGTTCTTTTTTCCTCAATGTATAGCATGACTTTATATTGCTATAATACGAAGGAGAAAAGTCGAATATTCATACAACATAAAAAAAATAAAAGATATCAAAATAATATTTTTAAGAAATTATTTTCTAAATATCTCTCACAAAATTGAAACCAGCTCGCGTATGTGACAACTAACGTCTCCAAATGCAAGAGTTGATTTACAAGCAAGGGTGGAGACATATGTCTTCGGCCAGTGCACTTGTAGGCACTAAAAATTTATATAAAATAGCTTAACACACATGTTCGGTGGTTTCATAATGGTTGTTGCCCTTTTGAAAGGAACTCACCGCCCAAGTGAGATTTCAAACATCCTTTTTTTTTTCTCTATTGCCAGCACCATTTGTTTTTTTGCTGCCATAATATTATTTTATGATATGAAGAGCCCAATCCGAGCCCAATTATTTTTTTCTATTTCAATTGAGCTCAATTACTTCTCATATTCCAATTAAAATCTAAGTCCAATTAACTATTAAATTATTTTAATTTCTTATAAATACAAGTCATTTGTTCCACTTAATAACTCATTATTATTCAAAAGAAAAGGCCTCAATTTCCATTCTTATTTCTTATTTTCTCAGCTATGCATTTTTTTATTCTTTATATGTTGTTTTTTATTTTTAACTTATTTATTTTCAGACCTTTTAGTTAATTTGTTTCTTTTCAAATTTTAGTGCATTAATATTTTATAATGCAATCATCCAGATCCAAAAATATTTGTAATTTATATTTTATAAAAAACAATATCTACGTATGTTATATGTATACGATATTTCGCACTTTTAATATATATATATATATAATTGTGATTTTATGAGTATATGAAATTTTGATTTTATTTTCTCTTTTTGTAAATTTAATTGACTTATTCAACATATGACATTTTTTCTTGCATGTTTTGTTTAAAAAAATAATTTTATTCTCAAATTAATAAGTTTAATTCATTGGAATATTTTTTAATTCAATTTATTTGTTCAAATTTCCTATTTCAAACTATTATATATTTTAATAAGTAGACGATGATTCTTAGGATTCTCGATTTTAAAAATAATTTAAATCTCGTGATTTAATATTGATGTGAAAATTTTACCTTATTTATATTTATAAAATATTGGCTCATTCAATAACCATTATTACATGTTAAGCTTAGAAAATGTAAATATATTAAATGGGTAATTTTTTTCTTGAGTCCTGTGTTTATTTTATTTCAAACGTTAAATGTTTCTCAATATTACAAGTAATTTATTGGTTGATATATCTTTTTAAGAATTTGATGTTACATAATTTTTTCTAGGTTTTAAAAATCATGAAAATTAATTTTAGAGATGAATATTAATATGGTTTTGTATAACATATTTTAGATTATTACATGTTGTAAGTTATAAGTGCACTCACTAGCAACATATCCTAACCCCGCCAATGTCTACAAGTTTACACCCCTTCAACATTTATATTAGTTCTTTTTTTGTTGTGAAATAGAAAATAAACTATTTCAGTGCAGTGATACTTTTATTTGACGGAAACAATATTTTCTTATGAGGTTGGAAAATTGCTAAGCAATCTCCTAAATGATAATTCACATTTTAGTCTGCGGTCACATATGAAATTTAAATTAATTTGTAAATATTTAATCATATATCATCACAATCAAATTCCAAGATATGCATTATTGCTAAGGAGTTTACTTAAGTAGTTTTCTTTTCTCTTATTATGATTCATATTAGTTTTTTTTAAGATTCATAGTATGATTATGTTTATGTTATAAAACTTTACATGACCCTCACTATTATTGGTCCATAGTGTGATGATATATATGTCACAAGATTTCATATGAACCTCGATTATTGTTTATTCATAATATGATATCTATAATCTATGACTAATCCTATGATGTATTATGCATATATGTAAGATAGAAAATACAAAATTTAATAAGAGGTCTTCATTATGTGCTAATTGTTGGGAATAAGTTATATTTATAATGATGATGTTAGGGACTAGTAGTAACTACAGTCAAACTACTTAGGGAACGTTTCTCTAAAAGTATTTTTTCCACATTGCAGATAATGTTTTATTAAATTACCTGGTCTTAGTACATTACCTTGTTCACTTTGTTTTAATTTTGAAGGTAATCTACATTGCAGGCAATGCAGATTACTTGTGAAGCGACAATTTGAATTGCCTATGAGAGAGGAGAAAATTCAGATTGTCACTTCACAATCAATCTGTTATAATTTTTTTTCCATCTTTGACCTTTAAAATTATATTTAACTAAATTATAAAAATAGCCAAATAAATAATAATAATATTTTGTTAATTAGTATAAGTATTAATCATTATAGTAATATTTTTTATCATTAAATAGATTATTGTTATTATTTATATTACTTTTAATATCAACATTATTAGTTAATCATAATTTTTTTGTATATTATAAATAATAAACAATTAAATATTAATTATTTTAATATAATAATATTTTAGAATAATAATTATAAATTTATTATTATTATTATTAGATAATTATATACTACTTATTTTATACATTTATTTGTTTGATGTATAAATTTTATGAGTTTATGTATATGTTTGTAATTCAAGTTTACATAATTTAAATTAAATTTATAAACTTAACTTTATTATTTAAGAGTATTTTGGTAAAAAAAATATATTATTCACTAATATTTTTTATATAATGAATAAAATAATAAAGATTTCTTTGTACATTGCTCATGCATACTAAACAAAGCAATGTACATTGCTAGCAATTTAATTAGTGGCAATCTTTGTGGAAAACAATATAGATTACTAGGTAATGTGAAAAGGTAATGCAGTGAACGCAACCTTAGTTCCTTTTGCATAGACAACCCATCTTCATGCAACAAAAAAAATTCTTGAGCATCCTTCTTCTGATGGGGCACTATCATAGTTTGTGCACCAATCACTGACCTTTGACAATCCATAGTCTAGTGAAGCTGATAATGAGCGCTCTTTTTCATAATTACTCAAAGTCATCAAAATCACTAAATATAATGACGAATATAAATAAAGAGGCAAATATTAATGATGAATTAAGCAATAATGATGATAATGATACAAGTTATGCAATGATAATGAAAGAAAAGTACACATGATGTAAGTTATACAAAGTGCATATGATGCAAGTTATGCAATGATGCTCAAAGTAAAATAAAAGTGGTGCAATGAAAGTAAAGTAAAGCATGATATAATATCAAAAGCATAACATGATGTATGGTCCATTCTTTGATCCACTTGATGTATTGTGATGATGATATATGTTATTGATATAAGGATGACACAATCTAATGTTGATTGACAACAGCCTCTACTTATTTATTTTCATATGAATTTTTATCCATCTATCATGATTAATCCATAATTTGATCACGGGATATATTCTTTTATGATACCTTATATGATATATTATGATGTTTTCTTATTTAGTTTTTTATTTGTTCACCTGTTGGGCTTTAAAAAAATAGCTCACGGGAGTGCATCTTCCCTATAATTCAATTATGCAAGAAACATATGATGAAGGCGTGTGCGACATAAGATGTTTGTGATGATGTTGCAACACATGGATACTAGGGTCCTCTTTTTAATTATTTTTATATGTCATTAAGTTATATTTTTCCATTGTAATAATAAGTTAGATGTGGGACTCAAATATTGTCATACTCTTATACTTCCGCATATGTTTATATGTACGTTCATTTATATTCCATTTGTATATTGTCTTTTGCATATAGTATTCATTTTCTTTTACAATCATAGTTATGTTTATATCAAGCAAGTATGTTCTCATAACATCTCTAAATGTGCATTCTACCATGTGATAGGGGCATAAAGATAAGTATCATAGCCTAAAAGTTATGACTCTCTTGACATCCTAAAAAATATGAAAGTCCATGTGCAAAACTATAAGGCCCCAAGATGATGATGAAAATGAAAGTTAGTCCCGCATGGACAAAACACGGAGGTGATCATGGGCTTATATGTAACATCCTTCCTTACCATTGAAGACGCATTTTAAATTCGTGCGGGCTAAGGGTCCAAAGCGAATAATTTCTTGAATGGATCGGTGGTGTTACAGAAGGTATCAGAGCCAACCTCGCGTGCTCACTTGAACCATATGGGTCGACTCAACAAGGACGCTGAGTCCCGAAAGGGGGATGATTTTAAGGCCCCAAGATGATGATGAGAATGAAAGTTAGTCCCCACATGGATAAAACACGAAGGTGGTCATGAGCTTCTATGTAACATCCTTCCTTACAATTTAAGACACATTTTAAATTTGTGCAGGCTAAGGGTCCAAAGCGAATAATTTTTTGAATGGATCGGGGGTGTTACAAAAACATCAGAAGCAGCCGCCACATGTCTAGTATAAGGTCAAGTAAGATTCTCTTATATCTCCTACAAAAGTGAGTTTAATATGATTGTATAAATGAGTAGGATTTTAAATCTCTTGTTAGGTGTTAACCTCTTAAAGTCAGAGATAAAGATGTTGGAAATGAAATATTTGAATATTAATGGTGATTATATTGTTAGATGATAGGAATATTCAAAATTTCTATGCAAACTTGATTATTCTTAAGTTCTTATTGAAATAATAAAGTGGTTGATTCCTAAGAAGGTTATTTGGGTTAATAGGAACTAATTTTACTTAGGTGACTTGCTGATTTATTTAAAGATTATATAAGATTTTTCAAATTTGTAGGTGATCATGATTGTAAGTTATCGAAAAAGAAATTTGATGAATTTTACATACATATTTTTATGAATAGTTTGTATTGATATTTTATTGTAAATAAATAATGGAATATTTATGAAGGATAATTATTAAGGCCTAGTTTTCATTGAATCTAAATGACGTCAATTGAATTTATTTGTGAAAATTACGATTGGAATATCTCTATGCTTTTAGGTTTTACCAAAGAACGATATAACTTAATTCTTAAAAAGGTTATTCATAAAGTATTGTGAATCAAGGAAATATTGATGAGTAAATATTCATAAATGATCTTCTCAAGCAAACTAGGATAATAAAAATAGAGTATGAAAATGATATTAAAGTTACAGATGTATATTATCGATCTATAGAATGTAAGTTGAATAGTGTGTTTGAAAAAAAATGCTATGATCAATTTAGAAGACTTGAGTTCTAGAAATTTTATATGAAAAATTTAGTAGAATGTAATTTTTAAAGGATTAGAATTATCCAAAAAGAAATTATGTATATTGTAATGAATTATGAATGAAAAACAAATCAAATTGTTATGATTACATAAATGTTTAAAGGGTCAATAATAGAAATATAAATTTCGAGAATTCTCTCAGAAAAGTTTGGAAGAGTATATTTTTAGAAGACATTAAAATTTTCAGGAATTAATGTATGAAAAGTATTATGAATTTTAAATGGATGACTTGTCAAGATTTATGTAATGGAATGTGATAAAAAAAAAGAGTTCTTGAGTATGTGATTAAGTGATTTTACATGGAGTTATGTTAAGAAAAGAGTTAAGTGTATCATACCATAAATTATCATGTCAAGTATGTTAATTTTTTCCCAATTAATTATGTGATATAAGGAGGATCCGAAAGAATGAAAGTAAAAAAGTAGCAATGACTTAACTATTGTATTTTCTTGGACTTATCTTGGTCATGTCTAAAAATCTCTCTTTTGTAATACCAATTATTATTGACCCATCGGGTAATAATAATAAGATCATCATATCAAATACACATGACAAAAGAAGTCAAATATATCTTAATGAGACTATCAAATGTTATGTCTTTACTTCGACTCTTCTATGATCAATGATACCAATTGCAAGTGAGATGATCCATATTCAAAATTTAACTCATGTTCTACTCCAAGTTTGAATAGTTTATCCTTATCCAAACATTATGAATGAACTAAAAATCAACGAATTAGTTGTTAGAAGATTAATCATGTGATTCTTGACTAACAATTAAGTACTGGTGTCTATACATAGAACATAATCTTTCTACTCAAAATGTAATGTGGGTTATATAAATGGAAAATATATCTTGAAGTCTATTTTTTAATAACGTACGAAATCCTTTCTATTGAAATTTTATGTGAACAATTATAATTAGGACTTTGACTCATCTCATTGTCATAATGCATCAAGACTCTAACCGAGGCATAATATTTGAAGAATAGATATATGAATGGATACATTAAAGGATCTACATATATGAGAAGAAAGATATGATCTTAAAACAATTTTGTACAGTCATGAGACGTAACGAATGTTCATTGAAATCTAGAGTTAAAAATTCAAGAAATAATAATGTTGTGATGCTTAACATTATGTTATAAATTTTTTTATCTCTATGTTAAATTAGGATCATATGTATGAGTCATGATTAAGATACAAAGATCGATAATTTATTTTTTTATAATTTGAAGAAAGATGAAAAAATTATATTGTATCAACACTACTTAAGGATCGATATTGGATGGAAGCATTTCATTAGTAGGACTATGAATAAGTGTTCAACGATTTTAATTGTATGAGATGGTTGAATGATATTTCAATGAAAAACGATGAGGATGGATGTAGAAGGATTAAAGAATCATGATCATTATATATTAATATTATGATAATGTTTATGTTATAAAATTTCACATGACACTAACAATTATTGATCCATAGTATGATGATATCCATGTCACGAGATTTCATATGAACCTCGATTATTATTGGTTCATAATATGATGCATATACTTTATGACTAGCCCTATGATGTATAATGCATATGTGTAAAATAAAGAACATAATATTTATTAAGAGGTCATCATTTTGTGTTTGATTGTCGAGAGTAAAAAGTTGTATTTATAATGTGATGTTAGAGACTAGTAGTTGAACTGCGGTCAAACTACTTAGTTTCTTTTGCATGGACAACTCTCCTCCATGCAACAAAAAGGATTCCTGAGCATCCTTTTCTTGAAGGGGCACTGTCATAGTTTGTGCACCAAGACCTTTGGCTGGCGAACCTAATGATGAGCTCTTCTTTTCAAAGTCGCCAAAATTACTAAATGTAACGACGAACATAAACAAAAAGGCAAACATTAGTGATGAATTAAGTAATGATTGTAGGACCTGGATGCACCAAGAGGGGGGGTGAATTGGTATATAAAATTTTTGCTACTTTGTTATGCTGGATTTGTTAGGATATGTTTAGTGGAAGCATATAAATTCTAAGACAATAAGATAGAATGAGAAAGAGAGCACGAGAAACAAACAAGCACACAAACACAAGGTTTGTTGACGAGGTTCGGCCGAACTCCTGGCCTACGTCCCCGCTCCGGTCTTCTCGCACCGAGATCTCCGGAGATCACTATTTCCTTCTTCAAGGGCGAAGGCTCCCTTACAACTTCTCCTTTCTTGCACGAGGACAAGGAGATAACCTCTTACAAATCTCAAGAACTCTTGGTCCCTTCTATCCTGAATTCTTCACTCGAATCACTGAAGGGGAACTAAGGC
>LTAE01004307.1:0-32993 GCA_001647135.1 Pontederia paniculata | reverse complement strand
TAACTCTATCTGATGTTGTTCCAGGATAGAAGGTAGATATGAACCCTGACGCTATTTCAGGAGAGTATGACCTTAACCTTATATTTAGAGCAGACATAGAGTTTGATATCTACTGTTATGACTATTGATCTGAGTAGAAATGTCTGACTAAATTTCATATTCATGTTCATATCTAATTGCTTATTTTATGTACTTGTTGCCTTACATATTGAGCGTTTTATGCTCATGTGATATTGTTTCTCCTGTGTTGAATCCCACAGGTAACTAGGCTGTGGTGGATTGTTGATGCTGGTGGTGTGTGCGATAACGGATGCTCGTGGTGGATACTATCAGCACATGGATGGACCTTGGAGACTTCTTTATCATGATGTCTCCTTATTTTATGATTATTGAGTTATATGACTATCAACCAGGATGATATACTCCTTTTTGTTGAGAGACATTTATACTCTTTATTTGCTTATCTTCCGCATTTTTATCCATTGGACCCTTTAGTCATCCCAGCTTTGTTCCTTTTTCCTTACATCTATTCTGAAATTTTTATTGACTAGTCAAAGGGTCAGTGCATAGTCAGTCAAAGTAGCGTCCACAAGTCTACATACTGTCCACGTGGCGGAGTGCGGGTTTGAGGGCGTTACATAACTTGTGTAAACAATATGATATTATTATTTTAATCTTCTTAATAGTTGTTTTGTTATTTATTGAATTTCTGTTAAAATTTGGTATCTTTGAACATATAGCTTATATTATATGTATATATTTCTAACCTAAATAATGATAATAATATATTTTATTATTTTGAACAATTTAGTGATTCATGGAATCCAACTAATTTTTTTAATAATTTTTGTATTCAATTCATTTTAATTTAATTTAATTTGAATAAACTAATTAATCGAATCAGTTGATAAATTATTTAGACCGATTGCCATTGTTTTTTCTTTGGAGTGGTTATAATATGTTTTTGCATTTGTGTTACTTGGCTATCCAAAATTATATTCGATATTTGGAGGTTCTTAAGGTTGGACAAGCCGAAGTAAGAAGAAGAAGAAAACAGAATATGAAAAAAAATTATGCTATAAATTTGGGTGATATGTCAATGTAAAAATCCACTTTTTATTTACATGGGTAGATCATCGTCTAAAAAGGGTATACAATTTTAGTTATTTTAGTATCATTTAGTTTCTAGTTAACAACTGCATTTATCTCTTGAATTTTCTCTTTAATAATAATAATAATAATAATAATAATAATAATAATTTTCTCTTTAATAATAATAATAATAATAATAATAATAATAATAATAATANTGAATTTTCTCTTTAATAATAATAATAATAATAATAATAATAATAATAATTTTCTCTTTAATAATAATAATAATAATAATAATAATAATAATACTACTACTAATAATAATAATAATAATAATAATAATAATAATAATAATAATAATAATAATAATAATAATAATAATAATAATAATAATAATAATAATATGGTTTTGAGTGTGATGCCATGTTCCATTTGAACAAGAAGTAACACTGTTAGACCATTAGATCAACGATTTGAATTTAGATTGGGATAAATTATATTTTTGGGTCATTTTTACTTACTTTTATTGAAATATAGCTTATTTGACTGAATTAAAAAAAGTCATTTATTTCTCTTGAAGTATAAAAAAAATTCTACTTTACTTTCACGCTTATTTGTTGTATTTATCTAATTACATTTGTACTACGTTATCTTAAAAGTAAAACAAAAACAAATTATTATTATTATTATTATCATTATTATTATTATTATACTTTGATACTAATAGTCAAATATGATAGACACATTTCCTATTCTTCTTTTTTTTTTCTTTAAATGCTAAGCTATATGTTTTAGATTTTTTTAATACTGACATAAGGGTAACGTAATAATAACTGGATAAACCAAAAGAAGAAAAACAAATAAAAGTATAACAATGGACGAATTAGAAGTTTCTAATAGTTTGAGATAAATGATTAATATTCGCTTAGATGATCATTTTTTTATACTAGACAAAAAAAAGTAAACAAACTTAGAGACCTCAACAATGAAAAAAAAAACAAATAAACAAAAATATTTAAGTTGATCTTACCAAACAGAGATTAATGCTTATATATGAAATTAGAAATATATAAATCTCCAACAAATAATTGTTTTAATTTAAAAATTAACGATTAATCATATGGATGTTTATGTTTCATCTTCGTTAAATCTACACACACATATATATAAAGATAATAAAGATACTATCTACTTAATTAGGTAACACTGTATTATTTATTTTGTTCTAAGATGTTAAATCTATGATACATATAAGTAAGTTTGTCAAAATTTTAAATTAACTCTTATATTTTTACGAGTTTACGTGTTTAAGTTACTAAAACGAATCAAATCAGTATATAATCTTATAGGGATATACAAATTTTGATTAGAAAAATCAAATAATTTTATGCAAATCTAGACGAGTCTAGCACATTTCATTTTATATAATACAATTATTTTAAAATATTGATTATTTAATATAGTTTCTAAATATAAAATTAAAAAAAAATAATCAACGAGTCAAAATCGTGATACTTATATATTTTTTATGTTTAATAAAAAATATTTGATAATTATAACATATTACTTATTTTATAGTTATATTTGTTTATGATATAATTTTGTGTCAAAAAATAAATTTACCTAAGCTCTAGAGTTCAACGAGCTTAGATATATTTTTTTTTATTTTAAAAAATTTATTATAAATTATTAGATCTATCGTGCATTTAATATTTGATGATTGATAAATAAAAATAAATAATATAATATTATATATAATAAAAAATAAATATTACCTTACACTACGACTAAAGTAATTATTAATTAATTAGAATTATTAAATAGTAAGTGGCTTGACGCCACTTGGCTTGCTTCTTCTTTGGGCTCCTCCATCGAACACCTTCGACACGGGAAGAGACACAAATAACACAAGTCAACAACAACAACAACAAAAAAGGGGCAAAACAACAAGGCATCGTACGCTGCTCTCCACCGCCGCCGCCGTCGCCGTCGTCCACCACCGTCCTCCGTCCTCTCCGCAGCTCCCAAAGGCCCTCCTCCTCATCTGGTCTATAAGAACCGCCTCGACCTCTCCAATGCTCTCCTCCGCCGCCGCCGTCCTCCCATCCCGCTCTCTTTCTCCCTTCTGTTCGCCCAATCCCCGCTCTCGTCTTCCTTGCGTCCCTTCTTCTTATCGTATGCTCCCGCCGTCTCCAAGTCATCGTCTCGCCGTCACTGGTCCCATCGCCGGAAGGGGGCAGGGAGGGACGCTGGGTTCGTTTCCCGTCGCCAAGTCCCTTTCGGACACACGAACGGCGTCGGCGGCGACGGAGCTAGCGGCCGAGATGGAGCGTTTCGTCGACGCGGCTAACAAGATGGCGGACGCCTCCGGCGAGGTCCTCCGGAAGTATTTCCGCAAGAGCTTCGAGATCCTTGATAAGGAGGACCTCAGTTACTGATCCCTTCTTTCAATTAAAGGGTTTAGGGTTTTAGCGTTTGATCTTTTGCTGTGTCGTTGTTTTCGATATATTGAGGTTTCAGTTTTTTTCTTATTTGTAGGCCCTGTGACTATTGCGGATAGGGAGGCCGAGGAGGCGATGGTTTCCATCATTTTGGAGAGCTTCCCTGCTCATGCAATGTAGGATGAAATTGACGGCAGAACAAAGAAAATTGGTTCTTTCTTTTCTTTGTGGCATTGTTTTGATGCGTATTTGCATCGATAACGCTTGCAGTTTCGGGGAGGAGAACGGCTGGAGATGCAAGGAGAAGACTGCTGATTATGTTTGGGTTCTGGACCCGATTGATGGCACAAAGAGCTTCATCACTGGTGATGTATTATTTGCCTTTCGGCATTCATTTAGACTGTTATCATGATTATTTAAAATAGAACTATGGATGAAGTTGTGAACTAGTGTTAATGCACTTCTCTTGTTAATATTCACAGGCAAGCCTGTGTTTGGCACCCTTATTGCCCTTCTATACAAGGGTCAACCGGTACGATTCATTCCTCATGCCATGTTTTATTTGTTAGCGTGGTTTTGCATGGTTCATTCATACCAATGCAAATTCATATTCCACATGCCATGCAATATTATGATTCGCAGAATGCTAGTCTATTATGTATTAAGCGTTAAGATTTATAGGCACAATAATCATAATCGATCCTCTAGTTCCAGTTTCTAAAGGATGGTGAAAGGTGTACCTAATTGACAGAAAAAGAAAAAAAGGAATTTGAGCTGTTCTCTTTGCAATTTCATAATCTAATCTCCCAGCACACTAATTATTACTAATTTACTCTAGTTGAAAATTGTCAAAGATGGGTGTGGAAAAACAATTAATATTTTGTGGCGTACTTTTTTTTTTGAAAGGAATTTTGTGTCATACTAAGAGAGTGTAATTGCTTCAATTTTTCTTCCCCTATGTTTTGTTGTGCCTTTTCTGTGAGAATATCTCTTAGTAGCAGTTTTGGTACTGATTACATCCCGAAAAAATAATGTAGCATATTTTTTTTGAAGATGTAGATTATGTCTCTCTCTCAAAAGCTAAAGTTTCTGTTCTGGAAGGGATAGTGGTAAAAGGATGACTAGATGTGTGAGTCATCCATATGTGTGTGTGTATATATCTGAAAGATGTACAAATATGATAGAAGGCTAACAAGTATAGAGTAAGAAGAGAATTATGGAAGAAAAATGTGCGATCACTGAACATGGTTTTATTATCAATTGAGAACAAATGAGGAATGTTTTGGTTATGCATGAAGGATTTCAAACGAATTAGTGGGTGGGAAGCGGAAATTCAAACTGGAGATTCAAGAAAAGAAAACCAATGAACTGTCAACCCTTAGTCCTTTTATGAATATTGTCCTCAACAGGGTTAAATAGCTGAACAGGATCTTCCTTTCAAAACAGGATCTATGTGATCATAGGAGACTGCTGCTGAAAGACTCAGCATGACATCTAAATGTTATGCATTTGTAGAAAAAACCACTTTTCTAGACATACTTTGTTAGGGAAACTCACATATTGAAAATTATATTCCTCTAAAACTTAATGCAATTACGGGCTATATTTTTCTGTTCTCAATCCTAAATTATGATAATGCAATCCATAAGAGACTTTGCATTTATACTCAAACTTCTCTGTAAATGTTTTAGATCTTGGGCATCATTGATCAACCTATCTTGAGAGAGAGATGGCTTGGCATAACTGGGAGAAGAACAACAATGAATGGACAAGAAGTTTCAACACGTTCCTGTAGCAAACTGTCTGAAGCTTATTTGTACGGACGTTTTTGTTACATCTACTTAGAATAATAGTAGACACCTTTCATGTAAATCGTACATCTATCGTCGTTGTGAAAATTATATGATTTCTTATCCAGGTATACAACTAGTCCACATCTCTTTAAGGAAGATGCTGAAAGGGCATTTTCTACTGTGAGAGATAAGGTCAGTAAACAATTTTGAATGTGTGATTTGATCGCATTTATAATAAAAAGAACATGGTTAACTGTAAATTGATAGGTACATTATCGGCATTTTAATGAATAAGAGTGATATATGCCACAGAATTTCTATTTATTATACTCACTAGTCGGTAACAAACATTAAACCAGAACTGAAACAAATTATGCATGCTATATGCAAGCTTACAGTTTTTTTATCATTCCTTTCTACGCCAGGTTAAAGTACCATTATATGGATGTGATTGCTATGCTTATGCTCTATTGGCTTCTGGCTTTGTGGATCTTGTTATCGAGTCTGGACTCAAGGTGAGATGTCTGTTTTAAACTATCTTAGTATGTCTTAGTTTGTAATATTAATTTTTTTCGCCGTACAAATTTTATACATACTGAAAAAGATTTTCTTGGTAATATGCCTCTTGATATGGCGGTTAAGGACCCATGTAATTATTTCAAATACATTACATATGGAATTCTTGTATGATCTTTTGTCTCTCGGCCATCATTAGCACAACCTAGGATCTATTTAAATGGATCTGTCTTTTGCATGTCAGCATTCGTGGCCCAGCAATAGTTAAATATTGGCACTCGAGGCGGGGCAGGTAGTATACATCCCCATTTATCCTTACCATCCTCACCCCGACCCTGACCTGATCTCATGGGCCGGGACCATAGGGTCCCCATCCCCAATTTTTTGAATAATTTTTTTTATAGAACCATGATAATAAATCTCTCTAAAAAAATGATAATAAGTGTTTAATAATTTATTCTATAATTGTTAATTATTAGAGTTATAATAACTTTATTTTATTAATAAAATAAACTTATTATAACTCTTTAATAAAATAAAAAAATATTTTATTAATAATGATGTATATTAATATATTGTTTACTATGCATATGACATTTTTTAATTGTTAATAATTTACCATTATTTGTTTAACAATTTAAAAACTGGCTGGGTGGGAGGAAGCCATCCCCAACCCTGAATACATAACGAGGAGAGTTCTCTGCCCATTCCCACGGTTCCCCAAATTCGTGATCCCAAATGTGAATCCTCATGGGTGATCCCGAAGCCTGCGGAATTTTGTGACCCATTGTTCTGCTGATTTCACCATGATATTGTATTGGACTGGTATATATTCTGGCACCTCTACAGCATGCTAACTTATTCTACAATGACAATAATTTTAGAACAGATTGTCCTTTATGAATATTTCCCAATCCAATACATTTGACTTACCAAATGCAAAATTTTAACATTTTTACTGCATTCAGATACCAAAATGCATTAAAGAAGATAAACTAAGACTCAGACTTGCACTATCATTGTGAGGATGAATTTCTTGCTAGTCAGCTACTGATATGTATATATTTTTTCTTTTGACAGCCCTATGATTTTTTATCATTGGTACCAGTCATAGAAGGTGCTGGTGGATCAATTACAGATTGGAGAGGCCATAGGCTTCACTGGGACGTATCTCCTGAATCACGCCCGTCAAGTATGGCTCTTATGAAAACTTATTCCTTGCTTAGATACATGTACATGTTTTCTGGTTCTTGTGGTGATTTCCTTGCCGTCCTGAACAATCATCATAAAAATCTAGCTGAACCTGGTAATACATGTTTCATGTTGTCAAAAGTCATTTCCTACCTACCATAAACCAAATCAAACACATCATTCATACTTCATTTACCTATTCTTTATGTAATTTGGTGCTTTGTTTTTAATTTATTTAATACATGCCAGCTTGTTAAGTGCTGTAGTTTCCACTTTGAATTTTGTTGTTGTTGAAGTTGTAATATTAACCTTTTAAATCCTTATAGATTTCAACGTGGCGGCAGCGGGGGATGCAAGAGTGCACAAGATGGTATTAGATGAGCTAAAATGGTAGTAAGCTCCAGCTTAACCGATAAAGTCGAATAATTCTTCGTGCCAAAAAGCCTAACAAGTCACTCCGGAACCGTATTATCATTTCAATCCCTGTAGCTTGTTGTTTATATATACAATTTGTTCTGAAGACCATACCTGATGAAATAAAGGCATTTGGTGTAGTTGAATCGGTGCATCAAGTTATGTTTCCCATGTCTGTGAGGAATTCCAAAGTTATAGGGACGAGATGCATGCATAGAGATGCAGTGAGTTGACCTATTCTTTCATCTGCTACTGATGAGTCCCCTCTTAACAAAAAGATTCCTGTAAAATGAGTCCCAATCAACCTTTTGGTGGATCATTTATTGCTCAACCAAATCTCATATGATTAGTTCCCTTTTCCATGAATCTTGCATCACAAACAGCGGATCGATGTTCAATTGAAGCTCTTTCTTTGTATAGCATTGAAGTCTCTAATCAACTTTTGTGGTTCTAGGGGATTTGCCTATCCCTGCTGTAAGAAAATGACATCTACCAGTTCAAACAACGTTCCTATTTCTGCTCAAGTAATTAATATGTTTAGGTGGAGAGATGCTCCGGAGACTCCTTCAAACAATGAAATTAAACAATCTACTCATTAGATCAGTTCATAATTCTTTCAATTTCTTGTGGCCACTCATAGGTGGTAGGTGTCAACAGCTCAACTGCTTAACAGCCGCAGGGGAAGGAGCCACAGGTCGTACGCTCTGTCACGAGGCCCCTCCCAACTGCGTATTGATTGCATTCAGTTATTAACATAATGAAATATGTCGAATCAGTATCGTTTTCTTTTTGAATCCAGTTTACTTACCCCTGAGTAAACATGCATTATCAGAATCACTGCTTTCTTTGATTCCTTTTTTCATCTGTGATAATATTCGAGGTTTTACCCAAATTATTTATATCTCATTATGCAAAACTCAAATTGTTGAGTAAGAATTTTAATGACTCGAATTGGATTCCAGTGATTCTTTAAACTTGAAACATGTGGTCCAAAAGAAAAAAGTGCTCTGCTGACAGCATTAATATATCCATTCCAGATCCAAAATGTCCTTTTTTTCTACCAAATACGATCTGTCCTTTTTTATCCGAGGAGGAAATATAATTTACAGGAATTAAAAGGTCGTCTTGTCTCTTCCCTCCTCCACCTCCACCAACATCTATCGTTCGCCAAACTCCACCATGTTTTCCAACTGCTTGAAATGAATGCCGAACTCATGAATGCAACCGGCCCCTGTTCACGCCTAACATATTTTTATGCTTCTTTTTCCTACACTTTCCATCTTTGATCGAATCCGAAGCAGAAAGGCAGCTTAGAGCTTTTCCCATGGAGAACTACGTCGTGAACTTGATCCTCTCAGGGGTGGTCTTCTGGTCGACCACTTTTCTGCTGGTTCGGAACCTGCTCCGGAAGCGTTCTTTCGACTTCTGCAACCGCGTGGTCTCCGTCGTCCACGCCACTGTGGCCGTCTGCTTGGCTTCGCTGTCAGTCGAGGACTGGACGTGTCCTGTGTGCCCCTTGGCGTCTGCTTCTTCTCCTTCGCAGGTGAGAGCCCCTCTGCATCTCCTTGCAGTGCTGCTCATTTGCTATGATACCTGTTCCTGGATTTGCAGATGAAAGCATTGGCGGTCACTGTCTCATACCTCATCTACGATCTGATATGCTGTGTTTTCGACGAGAAAGTGAGCGTGGACAACGCGATCCATCACGTTGTTAGCATCGTTGGTCTGGTTGCAGGACTGGCTTATAAAAGAGTAAGTGCACAGATGAGTTCAACAGTGCTGAGTTTTGGATGCAAGCTCTGTGAGTTCACCTAAGCATCTTTTTTTTTCCCCTCTCTTTTTAACTCGTTGCTGTCTTCGTTTTGTGCTTGCAGTGTGGGACGGAGATGGTGGCGACGTTGTGGATAACAGAGATATCGAGCCCTTTCTTGCATGCGAGGGAGCTCCTCAAAGAACTTGGACACAGAGACACTGACCTCAATTTGGCATTTGATGTGAGCCTCGTTTGCCTCTTTTTGGCTTTTTTTTTATTCCATTGCGAAGGAAAATTCAAGAGTCTAATACATGAAAAATAGAAACTTTAAAATATATAAATAATCTCACAAAAAAAGTAGACAAGAATTTACTTCGCTATAATCGTATTCTTGTTTTTTTTTTCTTACCTTTTGCCTTTTCCTATTGCAAAGGAAAATTCAAGGGCTTAATAGATGAAAAGGAAAAACAAAATTAAAAAAAAATCCTACAATAAGAATGAAATAAAATGGGAAAATAGTCCAGAAAAAGAAAAGTTAATTTAGCGTGATCATACTCTTGTTTTTTACATGTTTTTGCACTATTCAAATAACATTCTATTAAATGGATCCACAAAAGACAAGTAGTCGGTAGACTATTCACTTTAAGAAGTTTCTGATTTGTCTTTTGTTCTGCTAAAAGTAATACTTAGGTTTATGTTTAGAGGTGGAGGTCGCATCGGGCTAGCCGACTTTTGGCATGCCTACCCATGGGGTACGACATGACACGAGCCCGATAGCTTGGGTTCCATCTTGCACGACACATCCAAGCACAAACTATTTTATATAAATATAAAGTATAAATTAATTATAAATTATAATAAACTGAATATTTAATATAATATATAAGTAATAAATTATAATATTTTAAACTTGTATACTTGATTATTTAATGGTATATTATTATTGATTGCTTATATTGTTATTAAAATATTAACAAAAGCAAAAAAAAATAAAAAAATAAAAAAAATAAAAAATTGGGCCAGCCCGACACGGCCAAGCACGATCGAATTCATGCCGAGCTGTGCCATGTCAGTCTGGTGCATATTTATCATGGTACAATACGATACTGTAATAGCACGACACGAACATAATAGAACACGATTTGATCAGCACGAGCATGACACTAGCACACATGAAGTTCATGTCTAATTATGTTGTTATTTTGTTTTAAAGAATAAGTTTAAAAACATAATTAATTATTTATATATATTATGAGATGTGAAAAATTACTTTTCTCTCTAAATAGTTTTACAAAGTTGTATATTTTTAGTTGGTAAAAAAATTCTACTTGTCAAACACAGAAAAACAAACAAAATATTTTTCATGAAATGCTTTTTTTAATTCTAAAATCAACTCAATCTCAAGCTTTCAGAAAACATGAAAAATCTAAAAATCTCTTATTTTCTTGCAGATATTATTTGCTGCGACCTTCTCCTTGGCGAGGATGGGATGCGGCCCGTATCTTGTATATGTGACAGTGGCTGCAGACAACCCTCTACTCATCAAGGTAAAAACTAACTGCTGGTTCAGTGATTCGGGTTCTAAAGTTCCAACTTCGGAAATATCACTTTTTAACGCAGATTGTGAAAATCTTCAACCATTAAAAATAGCTCACTTTTTTTTAGAAAAAAACATAATAGCACTTTGTTAAATATTGTAGTTTTCGACGTTGTGAGACAGAGATAATCTAATAGTTCATTGGAGCAGCTCCCAACCTAAAAAATAATTTGCCTTCACTAAGCTTTTGTACTCGTCTTTTCTAATGTCAGGCAATGGCGACGGGGTTGCAGCTGGTCAGTGCCTTCTGGTTCTACAAAATCTTGAGGATGGTCCGGTACAAAGTGGTCAAAAGGGTCGCAGCCACACAGACGCACACCAAAACCTTAAATAAAGCAGTAGATTGAATTGAATCTTAAACAAACCCTGTACCCGACAAGCCATCAGGCAAATCTATTCATGTGTTTGGCAGGCCGTAATCTTGTTTTCATAGTGTCAAAGCATTCTTACATGGTGTTTTCATGATGAAGTGCAAATAAATATCAACCAACGTAAGGGACCCTTATGGAAAATGGTTAACACATTATGAACAAGATATCAGGCATCGTGTATACTAATAATCACTCAAGAATAGGTGAAGAACTTCTAATTTGCATAGGCACAGATGGGATTGGGATTTACAAAATTTCAAATTCTCCAGGTCGTCAAAAGAAGATAATGTTAAATACATTTAGCATGACAAAGATTGAAAGAATTAAAGCAAGGACAGGAAGTCCCGAAGGTCTTCCATCTTAGAGGCACACCGTGGAAACTGGATTGGCAGTTTGTTCCATATCGTTTCAGATAGGTGGTACTTCTGTATCAAGAGAGGATCCGGCCTTTTGAGCTCCGCATAACTTCTTTCAAAACAGAGGCAATTCTCTCTGCCATGTGGTGTTCCAGAAACCTTTCCTTCACCCTCTCATAACCCCTCCTCCCTAATGTGAGCCTTTGTTCAACATGGGTAGCAAGATCCACTATGTTCTTCGCTAATGGCGTCACCCCCTCTTTACCAACAGGATGAAGTAAACCTGTTGATCCGTCCACAACAATTTCGGTGGTACCCCCAGCAGCAGTTCCCTATATTTACAAGAAAAATAAGTGAGACTGAGAGTAAACATCAAGTTTGCTAACCTAAAAAACAAAGTATCTATCCATTACAACACAAAGTAGGACAAAGAACTATTTTCAAAATAAATTAATATATAGATTATATTATCAAAATAATAAATAAGATAAAAAAATAGGTTGTACACGGGAGAGGTGGGGGTGTTGTGGGAAGCGCCTTGTTTTTCTCGCTTGAGGCGAGAGGAAGGGCTGCCTTCTCCTCCCTCTCTCTGCTATTATAGTTAACAGAGAAAGGGAGGGGCAATGATCCCCTTGTACTCTCGGCACCGCGAAAGAGGTGGGGAGTCGCCGCCCAATCCCTCGCCCTATTATGTAGTTAGCAGAGAGAGGGACGGGCAACACAGTTGCCGACATGACAAGGGAGGTGGAGAGCTGACATGCCCCTTCTCCTGTAAGCATCCAACAAGAGAGGCGCAAAGCTTCTAACCTCTCTCTCTCAACCAAGCATCCAACAAGAGAGGTGGGGCGACACAGCACCCTTCATCTCTCTCGCTGTCCCACAGCAATTAGGACATGGCTGGACCAGTCAAATTGAATTCAATAAGATTTTAGTAAATAATTTTATTTAAAGAAGTTTTTTGAATAATATAATTAATGGTATAACAAAACAATATAAAGTTAAATAGATAATAACTAATTGTTTATATATAACAAAATAAACCACTATTTGAATTATATTACATGTTTTCAGAAAGTCTTCATTTTTTAAAGAAAAGTTACCTTTATTTCTTTCATCATCTACAATCCTCCTCTGTCCATTTTTTTGCTAGATTTTCATACCTTTCTGTTATATTATTTTCTCTCTTCTTTATTTTAATTAAACCCAAAGCATTATTATTTTCATGTCTTCTCCTTTTTTATTTCCTTTATAAATTTTTTCTTCTTTCATTTTACCCTTTTGCCTATATTATTTTTCTCTTCTTCCTCTTTTTTTTACCTTCCTAAAATTTCCTTTCCCTCTCCTTTCTATTTCTAATTATTATTTATTTTCTGTTTTTTATTTCTTTATTTTACTCTACCTACCTTTATTAGTTCCCTCCCTCAAAAAGAAAAGTTCCCTCTCTATTTCCTTTTCCTCTCTCTTTTCCTTTAAATTTTTTTGAAAAGACTCTTTTTTCCTTTATTATTTTCCTCCTCTTCCATTCTTTCTCTTTCTACTAAAAAGATTGTTATTTTTCAAATTTCAAGTTAAACCGATTTTTCATTTGATCGCCGGTTGGCCAGTTCAAAATGGTTCGACTACTATTTTGGTTTTAGGATTAGACTAAACTGGTCTAGCAGATATCACGATTAACCGAGCTAGCCCGGTTTTAATAACATTGGCCATGGATGAAAAGAACTATGTCATCACACGGAGCAGAGATAAGACAGGTAATATACATAAACATGAGGATGCTACATATATTACATTTTACATATATGTTGTGCATAGTATATCAAAAGGATGGAATAAAGCAGAGATAAGACAGATAATACACATAAACATGAGCATGATACATATATGTTGTGCATAGTACATTAAAAGGAGGGAATACGAGACTTACAAGTACAGGCAACTCAAAAGCCATTGCCTCTATTGTTATCCTCCCAAAACATTCTCCTCGTGCCTAATGGAAAATAAGTTTTATTAGAGGTACGAGTATTTAGATACATTACTAAGGAACACTCATCAATCAATAACATTTCTCAGAAGAGAATAAATGGTACCTGTGAGTTCTGTACAAGTACATCTATTGCAGACAAGTACGGAGCTACTGCCAGTGTTTTATTCACAAAATGAACATGGTTCTGAATGCCCTTTTTCAACACAAAATCCCGCAATTCCATCTCGAACTTTGTCTGAGCACTCATATCACTACCAACTACCACTGCATGCATTGCTGGCACTTGCAGCTTCTGCTCTTTGATCAGCTCAAGACTTTCATAAAATGCCTTCAGAAACAAATCTTGTCCCTTACCACGTGAAACACCTGCACATGTTTAAACTTCAATGACCAGTAAATTAAAAACTGAAGTTTTAATTCATTATAAAAATTTATATTTACTGCATTCAGCACAATGATCAATGACATAAACCGAAAGATGAAATCTAAAATCAATAGCACGCAAGTAAGAAAAGTTAACTCCAATGACATCAATGATAAAACTATTTATTTTGACAACCGAATCCCTTGCTGAAGTGAAGTTGTATGCCCAAGTATCTTGAACACTTCAGCAAATAATAGTGGCTAGCATTCATCCAACAGTTTAGCCAGGCAAATGATATGGGAAATGAGTCATACTGTTTATTATGGCAAAGAGAAGATCTTCGCTCCTTACTCCAAGGGACTCACGTACATGCTCCCGAAGAACTCTTCTAGCAATGTTACTTTCAGCAACTTCCATCAATTCTTTGCTATTCCCTAAATGAACAACATAGGTATTTGGCATTTGAATCCTACAGTGAGAAATAGGTAAATGATGAGGTTGGACATTTATGAGAGAAACAGAGCAAGCGAGGAAAAAAAAGTTATGCAAGAGACATCGGACAGGCAAACCATGAATATATATAATGGTAGTGATAAAGCAGTTCTCAAGGTAAAATATTATTAACATTAAGAACCTACCAACAAACTAACAAAATCAAATAGGAAACAGGAAAAAACATAAGAGAAGATCCAGACATAATGGAAACTAAAAGCAATCATCATTTACTACTGTTCATGATTAGATGATCATAACATTTTTTGTTTGTTTTCTTATGATTAGATGATCAACGAGCATCAAAATATTGTCATGCTTATAGCACTAGAGATTATATGATGAAACATGAAATGATAATTTGTTTAATGCTTCCAACACATACTTCAGGCGTTCATGAGTTCTGTTCTTCCAGTATTCAGCTGTTGTATGGGAGTCAATCATGGCACCTGCAACAGATGGCAGATGCTCGACATACTCCAGTTTAAAGTAATGTCCTCGCATTTCATGGATCCACCACAAAACCTTTGGAAGGATTTCTGAAACTCTTTCCTTAAGAACAGTATCAAGCCACCTTCCAGCAACAGCAGTGTTCAAAACAATTAGATCAGCCTTTACAGCCACATCAACAGCCTCCTGGCTTTTGGAAGGAGAGATCTGCCAGGGTAGATGAATGATGTAACTAGTAAGAAGAAAAAACAGGCTAAAAATGTTTAGAATCCAGAGCATTTGATGCATATAACTAAAAACGCCAGCCAGATCAATGTGGTTTTAGAGATTAACGTATTACATACATATATAGATTGATGGTATAATCTCAAATAGAGTATTTTACAAATAGGAAGAAAAAGATAAACCATTTGAAGAAATCAAGCAGTTAACTCCTCAAGTAAAAGCTTAGCCAATTGAATACTCGTACCTGCACTCCCCTGTTGATCATCTTATGCTCCAAACTGTATACCACTTCATCCGTATCTTCTGGTTTTTGGATGGTGATCCATACCACCCGGCAACCAACACCTCGCAGAAGGAATGCTAACTCCATTAGCAGCAATGGTCCACCTTCATAAGTAATGCGAAGTCTCTTACGCGCCATTTTTATATCACAGATACCATATGTAACCAGCGCAACTAAAGCAATGCAGCTGAAGCAAACTATACTACTCGAACCTAGAAAAAAGAAGAAGGCATAACAGTACCAGATAGGGAGAGTTCGTGGGAGACGAGCAGCACTAACTTGGACCTCATGAAGCCGAGGGGGCTCCCGTGGTCGCCGGTTTCCGGCGATGGGATCTGGACGCGACGCAGGTACTCCGACGCAGAGCTGCTGGGCCTCGAATAGCAGGGATCCATGGCGCCGCCCCGAAGGAAGAAGACGACAGCGGTGATGGCGGAGAGGACGAGGAGGGCGAGGAGGAGGCGCTTGCTCTGCAGCGACGTCCATCCGCCGTGCTTCGCCATCGGAGATGGTGGAGGGGAGGAATTGGTGCGGATCGGCAGGGTCACTCCGTCACGGATCTCGCATTTTTCTAGGGTTCCTCCAGAGATCAATTGGAACTGGGAAATTTTTGGGCTTCCATCACTTGCAGTTGCAGCATCATCATAACCTTCTCCAAAAAAGAGGAGCATCGGACAAAAGTGATAATATTGCCACATGGAAGGGTAATTCTGTAAGAAAAACATAATTTAGAAAAAAAATAAATTGATGAAAAGTGATAAAATACAAGCACACAAAAAAGAGTATACGAATGAGAAGTTAACATACGGAAACTAAAATTGACGCAATAATAGTAAAATAAAAAAAAGCGAAATGCAAAATTATAAATTAGTACCCTCCATAAGAGGATTGGAATATGTTGTTTCCCCCAAAAGCCCAAAAAATGGCGATTTCTTCTTCTCTTTGTTCTCTCGATCGTCGCCGGTTCCATGGATCCAGCGCCGGCGGCCATCTCCTAGCTCCGGCGGCTCCCTCCTTCCCACCGGCGTCTTCTTCAGGTAACGCGTCCTACCTCTTGGTCTAAATCGATTCTTTTGCTTGAGCTCCGGTGGCTGGATCGCCTCCCTGTTGATCCTGAGAGGGAGCGAGAAGATGTGTCTCTTCTTTCCCGGCAAGCGATTCAGCCATCTACGAGGCAAATTTCTGCTGTGTCAAATTTGCCTGCTATGGCTTTGTGACCACCCATCTTTTGTTCAATGCAAACTTAATTGCATTGCACTTGCTTGGTAACTGGAAGTAAAATGACGATTTA
The DNA here is from genome assembly GCA_001647135.1 of Pontederia paniculata. Classification (NCBI taxonomy): domain Eukaryota; kingdom Viridiplantae; phylum Streptophyta; class Magnoliopsida; order Commelinales; family Pontederiaceae; genus Pontederia; species Pontederia paniculata. The sequence goes on along the minus strand of LTAE01004307.1, from coordinate 16,377 downwards.
ATTCTTCGTAGGTTGTGCATGATTCAATTGTTGCGCTGGAAAACATTGGTTTACCTTTTCTGTAAACTTGCTTCGTTTTTGCCTTTTGCAGTAATTTTGCGCAGTGGAAGTCATCTGAGCTCCTCCCGTTCAGTTGTTTCCTTGCTTTGTGGTCTCTTTTGGGGTACATATCTTTCCTGTACTCTAACTTAAAGAAATAGTAATCATGAAATTTAAAAAAAAAACAGAAGGCAAGAATCTCATTTGCTTATATATTTGTGGCTTATTTAATTCCTGAACAAATATATGACAAGTATAATTATTAGCTTTCCTTCTTCTTCCTGACTTATTTTACATTATTACTGTCATGGCAGCTGTCTTACTGCATACCCCAGTTGTTACTTCTGTAGTGGTGCCAAGCTCTAGTTGTTATGTCATTGACAACAGCAGTCGCCTCGTGGATTTTGTATCCTTCATCTACATTTACATTTAAAAGTAACTTACATAGTATGCGTGATTAGAGCATCAGTGTCCTTAAGTATATACAATGTTTTTTCTTGAGCTATATTTCAGACAGACTGGATCGGCCATCCTTTTGAATATGATGGGAAGGTAATAGCTACATATTCACCCATGTTCTACCAGTTTAGTAACTATTACAGTGTCGTGTCATGTGTATCTAATGAGATTAAGTTTGTACATGATCCTCCGATGATACTATCCTAATCTTCATTTTCTATTATGATTCTTTCTCTTTTTTTCCTTTGATTTTATTGAATTCTCCTTTTTTCTTGTTAATTAATAATTCATCCTGTTATTCAAATCCTTTTATTCACAGGATGCGAAGAACAAATGAGATGTTAACATGCACTTGTAGTCTTAGTATTAGATTCTATTATCCATTTAATTCTGCTGATTTGACTAACTACAAATGCTTACACTGACTGGAGTATTGTTTGTTAGTGTCTAAACTTTTTTTTTTTTTTGAGAGAGGTTAGTGTCTAAATTTGACTGTTGTTTTACTAGAACCTATTAGCTTTAAGTTGTTTTGGCAGATCTTGAATGATTTGTTGAAATGTGACATCTGCAAAAAAAGATGTTATTGACATCCAAACTCAACTCCTTGATAAGAAATCAAAGTAACTTACTACATCATCAAATGGATCATCCTTGCCTTTGAAACACTTAGCTACATATAGATTATTTATCATTTGTTGTGTTCGGCAGTAGTCTTTTCTGATAAATGCCTTGTTGGTTATTGAAAAAGGTTCTTCATTCAGGAACTTATGAACTTCTTTAATGAACAGGAATCTGATTTGGTTGTCCGATTTTGTAAGGATGTCGAGAGCCGATCTCAAGCGGTATGTATCATAGATCATTTAAAAAATTGTGTTGCAATCATTATCCTTTTTGGTGTTATTAGTTTATTTATGCATGAAAATTTCCCTCAAAACATTTATGCATGAAAAATGCAGGGCTATATTGATTTTGGCCATTATGAAACTTCAAACTATTTTGTAGCTGGTTCAGGGAATGTGGACTTTGTTCAGGTAATTGTAACTGAAAATTGGTTGTTTGAAAGCATCATTAACCGTGAAAAATAACGTCCCGAGATTCAGTAATGACATGGATCACCACCCATTATGAAACTTCAAACTATTTTGTAGCTGGTTCAGGGAATGTGGACTTTGTTCAGGTAATTGTAACTGAAAATTGGTTGTTTGAAAGCATCATTAACCGTGAAAAATAACGTCCTGAGATACAGTAATGACATGGATCACCACCCATTTTCAGTTCTATCGTGTCATAGGATGTAGCATATGTTCTTTGGAAGGAAAAACCTTTTGTTTTGTTGCTTGGTTTTTCTGATTACATTTTGTGTCATCTTAGAGATTTTACAATGGAGACCTTGCAAACTGTGAGCATAGCTATGACAAAATGGGGCGTACAGCTCAGGTTAGGACTCTCTTAATCAGCTAGTTTGCCATTGGGTAATACTATTTTCTAATTTCTTAGCACCTATGGTAATGTATCTTTACTGGTGATGGGCTAAGATTTCTTCTTATGGATTTTCAGGTGGATGTACTGTGTGGCGATTGTTTAACTGGAACATGTAAAGGTGTGTGAGGTCTTTTTGTTTAACTTATTCCTTCTTTTGGATTCTTGCTTTCTATTCCAATAATTCTTAATACAGATAAGGCTTACAATAATTCTTGATGCATACAAGGTTCACTGGATTAAAAAAATTATTTGATCATTTTCAATCATCATCTTCTTTGACTTGATGAATTATTTTGCTACATGTTTCCCTCTGCTTTTATGTTTAGCTGTGGACCACTAGGTTTTACTCATTCTTCCATTAAATAGTCTTTCCATTAGAATAAAGTGTGCCATTTGTGATCATATCATTTGGATTATAAACGAGAACTTCTTTCCCAATTGTTAACTTGTGGCACACAAACATTGCACACAATACATATGCATTTAATTCTTCATCAGTCCATGCAATCCCCATAGGCTGTAAGATTGATTCAGTCCACATATTTCACACCTAAACTTATATGGAAAAATTGGTATGTTACGTTTATATAATTTTTTTTACGGGAAAAAAAATTATCGAAAAAAATTTATATAAACGTAACATACCAATTTTTCCATACAAGTTTAGGTGTGAAATATGTGGACTGAAAATGTGTTTTATTTTAAGATCTATTCACACACATCAATAAATTGAGGTTAGTTCAAGGTTATACACTGAATGAAAAGTAGAACACTATTTTGACTAACCTTTGGTTTCTTATAAGTTGAAACATTTTTTGTTATTTATTGTCCAAAGTACACAAATATTAACTCTTCTTGGGTATTAATTTCATTTTCATGTTCATCTGATGGACTTGTTCCTGTTATTCTTACTTTTTTCTCCTTAAATATTCTCTTCCTTTTTCTTATAGTTCTGCAGTAAGCTATTCTTTTCCTTCTTGTTTGTTATTATAGCTGCTTCAAATTCATTTTGCTAGTGTCATGTATATCACCATGTTTTCCACCAAAAAAAAAGTCGATATTTTCCTCCTGAATATTTTTTTCATGTTCAGTTAGGAAGCCAAATCTCCTTTTGTGATGATAGTAACGTGCAATAGTTGTGCAGGTGCACTTGGTTGCATATGTAACGTAGCGTATGATCAAACAAAGTGCAGGTATCTAATTGCACTACGTGCTTTTGTTCTGTTGTACTTTGAAAATTATTTTCTTTTTCTGAAATGGTTGTAGTGATAAAAATTTCAAATTGATACCCCAGGCATGATTTGCATTCTTTGAGGTGTTCACATTTTTAAGAAAGGACTTAAAAATTGAGGTGTTCTGCATATTATTGCCATTCCTAATTACTCATAAGAATGTAGGTTGCAATATAGCAGGCCCAAGAAAGTTTTTAGTTGGAGTGTTCTTTTGTTGCTTACAATTTTTAGAGCACACTGAATCCCCGTGTACATCTTGTAATGATATAATGATAAACTTAAGTTTTTGGGTTGAGTGGTTGACTAATGTATCATAACTTGGGATTTAGTTATGAAATAATGTAAAAGCTAGCAAAATAGTACCTGGTAGACACCAGCTACTGGCATCCATCTCAGTGTGTATTGGAATATCAATTGTGACTGCTCATTCTTGCTTCATGCCCTGCTTTATTATTCATCCCTCTAGGAAAATGACTTGTTTTCAAACTGAACTACTTGGATGGTTTTGGTGTTAATTTTGAACGAAGAAATGTGGGTGAAGAGAACAGTCTTATGGACTAACAAATCTATTCCAGTACAAGTTCAGGACTATGAAATTGTGGGTGGAAAATGGTTTTGCTTATATTCACTTTATTAACTTGATTTATTCTCTTTGTTTACAAGACTCTTGTATCACATACTTGTTACATTATGTGTTTTACTCATCCCATTATTTGCTCCGAGATAAGAATTGGTATATTGTGAACATAGGATTACTATTGAACTTGCAATCCCGTGTGTTAAACAAGGTCCTCGTGTGTTCAATGGTTTTACTCTTGGCTTTCATCCACGATCCTCAGAAGTTGTAAGACCTTTATCTTTTAGTTACAGAATCTGGTACCGCTTTTTTTGTCCCTTTCTTGGATATAACTGAACTTTTTGCTCTAGGTATACAATGGAATGACTCAACTGGGTTTTGATAAACTTCATCGTGACTTCAGGTGTCATGTTTCTCTTAAATCATCTTGTGTTTCTCATAGTCATTTGCCTAACCTTAATGAGGCTTCTCCATTTTTTCAACTTACCTGATTTTCTGTAGCTAATATCCAATTAGTATATTGATTGACTTACGGTAGTATTAGATGTCTAAAAATTACTCTTTTTGTGTCATGCCTCATGATGACAACAATTTAATATTAGCTAGAAGTTAATAAGGTTACTTCCCAAAAGAGATGTTAATAAGACTGCTTTACAAGTGGCTTAGTTTCTTGTCAGTCCTAACCCACAGAGTCGATTCCGTAGTTAAAAGTTGTGGTAATTTTTTTAGAAATAAATTGTTGTATTTATGCAACGCAGAAAATCATACGTGAGAAAGTGAAAAAAAATATCACTCTGGTCTTTGAACTTGCAAACCATGTTTCTCACATTCTTTCTTCAACCCGAGTTCATTTGCTATACTTCAGCCACTTGATTGGAATGTTACCTAAAAGATTATCAGTTGTTGAGCAGAGCCTAATTGGTTTATGTTAGACTGGACACTCATATGTTGGTGACGAACCCACTTGCATTCCATGCTGTCAAATCATTAGACTCTCAAGCATTATTCCAAATCATATTTCATATGATGTTGTAACTTAACCAAATGAGAAGTATTCCAATTGCAAATATGTTAAAGATGGTGTTGTCATAAGTTAAGAAAATTATAAAGCCTTATATAGAAAACTTACTGTTATTAATTAAATTTTGTTTCAAGTGTATATGCTTCTATTAACAATTTACTCTGTGTCATCTTTCTCAGAAGATTTTTTGTTGGATTTCTTATCTTGTTGCAGTTTTGGAACTGAGCAGACCCATGTCTCTCTTTATCTGACAGCAATATCTACTCTTTCAGGTTTAGTTGGGAAACCTAGTTTACAGGTACATATATTTTCAAAGATATATCTATTGTGATTTGTTCTGCTGGACTTGGAGACCTTTATGTAATTGTTGTTAGTGCTTTATAGGTTAACCCAGATAAAGGGCTAGATGTTGAGTTGTCAGGCTCAGCAAAGAGTGGTAAAGCCCCTACAACATTGTCTCCTACAGTTCTCAGTGTGAATTGGAGATGTATGGTGTTTCCCACTTACAATTTTGTTTTATCTTTACCATCCATTGGATTATGGACCTGCTAATAAGAAAATTTTCTTGTCCACTACCAGGTTTGGTTGCTCGTGACACTCCTTATGAAATCAATATTACCATTCCAATTGAGGGTTATGATCCAGTTGAATTTATTCTCACAAAATTGTGTGGTTAGTTTTGCTTGTTGTTTTTCTGTACAACTGTTTGTGCATTGTACCTAAGGTGCTTGAATGTTTTTTTTTTCTCAGAAGGGGCTTGAATGCTAATTGTACAAATGAATTAATCATAAGTTTGCAAGGGGCCAATTTCTGCAATCAAGGCAATTTAAATTGTACAACAACAACAACAAAGCCTTATCCCACTAGGTGGGGTCGGCCAATTTAAATTGTACAAATGAATTAAATTTAAACAGTATCTTTTTTCTCTGTTCTTGTCGGGCTTCAGACATATTTGGATCCTCCCATTCTTCCTTGTTACTCCTCTCTTGGTGTCAGTGATAGACTTGCTTTTTCAACCTCTTGGCACAGTCAAAATATCTCCTTCTCACATGCACCTTATTTTCTTGAATAATTTCAACAAATATCTCTTGGCTGTAAGGGATTAACATGTTCACTCTTGCATTTACCTTCAATTATTAAATTGTGGCCATTCCAACAGTCATTTTCTAGTTATAATTCATTGCTTGTACTATTCTTAGGAGCTCCATAAATTTACTTGCTGTCGCCTTTACATGTTAGAATTCTTGTTGACTATCAGCACTTAAGTTTTGCTATGATGTTTCTCTCCTAGTCTTTTGTTTGTCTTTGATATCTTTTGCTAACAGCTCTTGTTCTTCATAATCCATCTGGCTAAATCATTGGGCTAGTTTCACATTGTTCCCTTCTGTAAACCTAAACTTTCATAGTTACCCCTCCAAGATGGAAGATATTTCTTTTTCAAAGGATATTCATAGATATTTCTAATTCTCTAGTATGCAAGCTTTTTATCTGCTTCACTATTCTTTATTTTTTTTGGGTCCGAACACTATTTAATTTGATTTTTTTTATTTTATTAATATATCTGTCAAGTAAGTGGTTCCTTTTGTGTCAAATAGTTATGTCAAAAACCACTGGTTGAAGCCAGTTCTCATGACTGCTGCTTCACTTTTTTGTTTTGCTGCTTCTTCTTTTAAGTTTAAAAGACTGTTGCACTTAAGTAAAGATCTTTTTCCGTAATCAAAAGTTCCCTGAAACATCTCTTACAGAGTACAGACAAGATAGAGAAGATGATGCTACAAGAGGATGGGCCACATTTGGGGTGATCTCTTGCATGTACGTGAAACTTCAATTTTCAGTAGTCAGGTCTACTTTTTCTATCTTCAGTATGCTGTGGATTTCTTTGCCTTTGTTTATGATATTTGCATAACTACCTCGTGCAGTTTCATTGTCTTGTCGACTATATTTTGTTGTGGAGGATTCATCTACAAGACTCGTATAGAGCATCAGGTTGGTTTTACCTCGAGTTTCGAGTAACTTATTAGGAAAAAAACATCAAATCTTCTTGGGAGAAAATGGATGGAACTAAGCGAAGATATATTGCTTTTAACTTTTATTCAGCATGGACTCGATGCATTGCCTGGAATGACCATTCTATCAGCCTGTTTAGAAGCTGTGAGTGGCTTGGTGAGTGGCTTAATTTAACTTGAATCTATATGTCACTTGTTTGCATTATTCTTTGTTTCATGAGGGAATGACAAGAATCTAATTGTTGTAAAAATTAATGCTAGATCTCTGGGCCACGGGGCTACCAACTAGGCGAGGATATTGATGGTACTTCCAGTAACCAAGCTTCATGGGAGCGCACACCTGCATCAACACAAGCGACACAGAGAACAAGCGAAAGAACATATGGTTCTATCTGATGAGTCAATTCAGTATATTGATTTCCATCTTCACTTTTACATAGTTGCTCTCAGCTATTAGTGCTCGAATGATTAGTCAGGTAGCATTTGTTTCCTACAATCGATCTGCATTATGGACTACTAATCCAGGAAAGCAAGAAGCTGAGGATGGAATGCTTGCTTTAGTAGTTATAGTGGTTCACTTGCTCCTGTAAGAGAAGCAGGTTGCTGGCCAGGAAATGAACAGTCATAAACTTCAGCAGTGGGTCCATGGAAATGGAAGGTGGTGCAATTTTAGACTCTTCCTGACACCTTCTGGATTACCCACGAATCCAAGATCTGTACATTGTTAATGTTAATCAGGTTGGGGAAAAGATGTGATGCATGATTTAATAGTTGGACGAGATGGGTTGAATTCTATGGATTTTGATTTTAGCTAGCGAAAGAGTTACTTGTATAGTCGAGGGGCTTGTGAGATTGCAATATGCTTTATATTGTTTCTAGTGCGATATTTTTGTGTTGATCCCAACTGCAACAGTGTCATTTTGTTAGTGTGAAGTGTGGTTTATTGTTTGCTTTTCTGAATAACGATCAGTCCATGATTTCAATTTAATTAACGAATTGTTAAAAAATCGTAAGTACGAAAAGCATAACCCATCAAGAAGAGGTAATATTGAGTAAGTTTTATACATTTCCCCAACTTCAAGTACATAAAGATTTCACTTTTTTGTGCGTTTGGGGGAGGGGGAACCAGGGCCATCGGTTCTGGTTCGGTTTCGTCTGATTCCGCCAGTTTTGTCAAACGATTTGCTTTTTGGCGAAATTGAATGCAGAACTCTATAATAGAATCTTTGGCCGGTTGCAACAACAGGTTGCAGCTCTCTTTTTCTTAAGGCACATTTTTTTTACTTAATTTTCTCTCTCTTCTTTTTTTATTAATCAATTTTTAATTTTAAATAATAAATTTTAATTATATATTAATCTAATAATATAATATAATTAATTATTTTACTATTTTGTAACTAATATTTTTTAATAATTTCATAAAGTCTTGTTATATTAATCGCTGTTTAAATTTTTTTGTAAGAAAATATTATATCTTATATTTAATTTATATTATAAATTATTTATTATTATAATTTTTATTCTTATGCTAAAGTTAATAATATAATTATTTTTATGATAATGTTGCAATAATTTATATGTGAGATTAAAATAAGTTCCATATTTAATTACATTATTCATTGAATAATCTTATGTTATTTAAATTTATTTTGTAAGAAAATAATTTATTACCTTATATAATTTATAATACAAATTATTTATTTGTATAATTATTAATTATTTAAACAAAGTATTTTTTATGAAATATTATTTTGTGAGATTAATCTTATATTATTTATTATAGTATTTACAAAAAAAATAACTAATATATTTTACAAAAAAATATTTTTTATGATTTTTTTATTTGTGAAATTAATTTTATATTATTTACTATAATTTTTAAATTCAACAAAGTTTTATCTTTATTGAAATATATTTTATATTTATGGTTCTCATTTTTGTCCAAACATCCTTAGAATTTATTTATAATAATTATATTATAGTTCATTCAACTACAATTAGATCTAATATATTAGGTCAAATTATTCATCAAAATTCGGAGAACTTTCGAGTTTTGCCAAACGTATTTCTAATTCTCATTTGTAAGACATTGTAATATGGCTAGAACCTGATCATGCTTCACTCGATTATGCCAAAATATTTGGCAGAACTAAGGCTAGAATCTAGTGCCATGTGATCCTAAGCACGAACCTGTAGCTACTCTTGAATTTTTTTCTCACATTTTTGTTACCCATTTTAATGTTAAATAAAATAATAATATTTTATGTTAAATATAAGTCTTTTAAATATTATATATGTAACTAGTATTTTTTACTTATTTAAATGATAATATTTTATTAATTTACATGTAAGATTAAAATAAGTTTCATAAATTATTTTATTGCATTATTCATGAGAATAATTTTATATTATTTTTTTGTAAGAAAATATAAAATATAAAATATTTGTTAGTATACTTTTTATTTCAAAAATTTGTTTTTAAAAAATTATTATTATTAAATTATTAATTTATGAGATTAATTTTATGTTATCAATTAATTATTTTTTGAAAGTTATAATCTATAAAGGGATTTATGAAAATATTAATTTTGAAATTAATTTTTATATTATTTATTAATTACTATTTGCTAATATTTTTAATCAAACTCTAAAAAGAATTATGAAAATATTTATAGGCGAGACTAATTTTATATTACTTTATTTTTTGAAATTAATTAAATTTATTTTTTATTAAAATATATTTTATATTTTTTATTCTCATTTTTTATTCAAATACTTATTAAAATCTATTTATAATCATTATTTTTTATTCATTCAAGTATAGTCAAAATTATCAAATTAAATTATTCATTAAAATTTGAGAATATATCAGTTTGCTCAGATTGATCACCAGCTTTCCCGCCGCCATAATTAGATGTTGTTTAGACACAACATTTCTTTAACTGTCTTCGTCCTCAGCAAATTAACAAGCAATTCAATTCTCGTAAACAAACAAAATTGTAAAATAAATAATAAATAAGGGGAAGTCACTACTATCTGTCTAATTATTTACCTATAAGATCAAAATCAGCCCTACTTCTCACAAACTTTCTCAAACACTGCATCACTTTTCAATTCTAGTAAAAAACAAAATTGTAAAATAAATAACAAATAAGGGGAAGTCACTACTATCTATCTAATTATTTACCTATAAGATCAAAGTCAGCCCTACTTCTCACAAACTTTGTCAAACACTGCATCACTTTCAATGGACCTATCGAAACTTTAGTTTTGGTTGACCCAGTGAATTCAAAATTTTCAATTGTTATTCTCCTGCTTTGAGCAAGAACTGGCCAATTCCAACAAATTGCCTGAATCCGCTCCTTTTTTTGTCTTTTGCATAGACCGATATGTTTATTATTCTAGTATAGTTATATATAATTAAATTATTTATTATATATTAGTAAATCATGATAATAACTTATTAATAAATAAATTTTTATTCACTATATTCAATTATATTATATTATAATTTTCTAAAATTTTGAGTTTCTCTCTTTGTTCTTTAACACACGAAAAAAAAATTAAAATGATCTTATATGCTAATAAATAATAATTGCCTTAATTGTTAATAACTAAGTTAAATAATTATTTTGATGATGATAAATTATTGCATACTAATATTATTTCATTATAAAAAATGATATTTAAGTATTTTTTAATAAAATACTTCAACTTTAAATTAACAAATAACTATTTAATTAAAATATGATTTATGTACATAAGTCAGATTGTAAGGTTAATTAATATATTTTTATAACTATCTTTAATCAAATTATTTAATACATATAATAAAACTTTATAAGTGTGCTTAATTTGATATTATAAATAATTACATTCAAAGTAGATACTTGGGGATTGATTACTTCATTAATCTAGACAATTTATGTTCTTAACTATAAAACTCTATAATAAGCTTAATTTGGTCTTATTAATTATTTGATGAATATGTGGATGTTTATTATATTACGTTAATAATTTTAAATAATAATAAATTATTATAATTTAATTTGACATTTTATTTTCTTAAACTATAAAATATTTGTTTAATTCTAATATTTCATCAAAACATCCATTAAACTAAAATATCTAATCAGTTTTTTAGTTTTTCATCATTGTATTTTTTATCCAAACACTATATCTGAATATGTCTAATCAATTAATTCTCAAAAATTTTTAGAAACTTAAGTTCTTGCATCCAAATGTCATCTCAAAGATTTTAGGAACAAATTTGTAAATATGTCCTTGGATACTAGTTTCATTCTAAATTCTTCCTTTTTTCCAATGAGGTTATGTTTACAAGCTACGGATCTAATTATTAGTATTGAGATTATGCTAAATATGTTAGAATATTTTATAAATTTTTTTATTGTGTTATCAAGATTATTAAGAGATATTTTAGTCAAAGTAAAAAAAATTAATATTGCCTAGATTGGATTAGATTATTTCATTTAAATTATGATTTAATATCAATTGTTCATCTGATTATTTGATGGACGTACACGATTAAAGTTAAATAGTTATAAAGTGGTCATCTCTCCGCCATTAGATTATAGAATAGATCCATCTCTAATTTTTTAATATTATGATAGAGCCAAGGGAAATAATTTAATTTATGGATCTCGACAAATTTATTTTCCGCATTAGATATTTTATTTATTGTGAGGTTTATTTTGTTGAAAATCTTAGTATTATATTTTGATCCAAATTTAATTTATTAACTAATAATTAAGTTCTAGATTATTAAGAAAAAATATACCTGATATCAGAGTTAAGTTTTAAACAAATAAATCTTTAATTCATATTAACTTATTTTAATATTAAGAATTAGTTGATTTTGATATATCATGATACATATACTTTTTGAAACTTATGGTGCATAGTATTTCAAAATTTAACAAATTATTTTCTAGAGAATATTATTGGATTATGATTACGATATCCATAAGGCTTATAGTGATGAATGTCATTGTTTCGATAAATACTTTCAATCATAAAAATATTTATTTATTGGTCGAGAATGAATTTATATGGCCATTACGATATTTAGAAGGCTTATATAGATGAATGACATTGAAAGTAAAAGTCTCGAATAAAATATCTGCTCATATTGGTTTTGACAACTGACACTATGCATATTTTATGCAAGAGACTTGGTATATCCTCTTAATCCCATCTTCTTAAATTCTCTTAACTCTTCCATAATAACACAAAGAATAATTATATTTTTTGACTATTTTATATATGTGAGTATTAGGAGGACGAAGAATTTTTTGTTTCTATGTTGCCGTCAGTTTATTTTTATGTTTTAAATAATAATAAAATATTTTATAGATAAGCAGGATCAAGCTTGTTGAACTCTAGAGTTTAAATAGATTCATCTTTCGACTCATATAATCATATCATAAAATCGAAAAGTTTATGTACCTAACAAACATAACTATAGAATAAGTAATATGCTACAATCATCAAATACATTTCTTTATTAAGCATAAAAAAATATATAAGCATCATGATTTTGACTCATTAACTATTTCACTTTTAAATTTCATTCTTAGAAACTATATTAAATAATTAATATTTTAAAATACTTTTATTATATAAAATAAGAAGGTGCTAGACTCGTGTAGATTCATATAGAATAATATGAATTTCATAACTAGAATCTTAAATTTTATGTTCCTATAAAATTCTACACCGATTTGATTTGTTTTATTAACTTAAATTCGTAACTCTTAAGAGATTAAGAATTAATTTGAGATTTTGACAAGCTTGAGCACGATACATATAATTGGTCTTGTGTTGGATAAAATAAGGTCAATCTTATTTTTAGTTTATTTTAGTAATAATTCTTCATGTCCTTGTATGTCACATCATCTTTGTGCCTTGAAAAGTTTATTGAAGGTTGATTATAATAATATGGTTGTTTCTTTGCATGGCAAAAGATTAGGTGCACTACTTTTATGGCATGAATGATGTCATGATCACACACATATCAATATATTTTGATGGCATGAATTGTATCTTGATTCCATAACAATTTAATGTTTAAAAACAATAGAAATGACATTGCACATATGTCATGCATTTTAATGATAATCATTTTGCCTTAATATTTTTTTAATAATAATGTTATTTTATAAAAGAAATTATTTACGCTATCAAAATGTTGTTGAAGCATAATGTGTATGATTTTATGATAAAATAATTTATTGTTTCATAAAAGTGATCAAACTAGAATGGTAATATATATCATGCACATAAATATGATTTATTTATATAAAACATTTTTCTTTAAAATATTTAATTTGTTGATCCAGAAAAATAGTCAAATTATAATAATGATGTCATGTATATAACTAATGTAATTTAATTATATGTATAAATATATGATAAAATAAAGTTATTGTTTCACCAAAATGGTCAAACTAGAATGATAATGTATATCATGCATGCATTATAGTTTGTATATATGCTTGATTTTATGTAAAACTAACTAGTTTGTTGCTTCATCAAAGCTAAATAAAATTAGAAGGGTTTAAGGAGCCTGAAATCGCTCCACAGGTATGGAGCACCACAGGTTTAATGGTTTTTTTTATGTTTTTTTTTAATTCTTTGATATGTGCCTTTTCTCTTTTTGAACGCTTGACGGGCCAACTAAGCGAGTAGATGATTGGCCCCTGTTCTTTCTTGTTCTAACAGAAGGTTTTTAGATTTTTGAAATGTATTTGCTTTCAAGAACGATTCTAATTCTAGCTGTGATTGTGAAGAGATGTTGAAGTGGACTCATTCTTGAATTTAGCATTTTTCTGAGTTAGAAAGAAGAGCACTCTAATCAATTGATATGTTGGGGTTTATATAGGAAAGAAGAGTCTGTTTCTTCATTTTATCCATGAAGATGTATTTGTTTTCTTGTTTTCTTTTTACTACATGGTAATTATGTGATATGTTCATATGTTTTTGTTAAAGGACACATTAAGATGTCATCTTCCGTCTCTCGATTTTTGCACCTTGCGTATCACAATGATGACCCATTTTGTGCATGTGGAGAAAAAACAATGTTAAATACATCATGGATGACCAATAATCCTGGAAGACGATTTTGGGGATGTCCACATTTTCGGGTATATAAATATTATAAATTACAATTATATTCTTAATGAATTATAAACTAATTAAAATATTATTTTCTTTGCAGGCTAAATCTACATCCCAAGATTGTGGTTTTTTTTGTTGTTGGATCCAACCGTAGAAGATAAACACAAGATTGTTCTAATAGCATTGCTTAATGCTGACGAAGGACCCGAAATCCAAAGGCATAAAGAGGACAAACAAAGGATAATTTTTGTACGGTTGTTGAATAAAGTTGTGTTATGTGAGGAGGCAATTCGAAAACTCAAAAGAGAGAAAATATTATATTTGATTATTGGAATGATCTTATGTTTTGTATTGTGTAATAGTAGCTTGATCTAGGCTCTGAATTTGCTATTGAATCTTATTTACTTTTGAATGTATTGAACAATTTTTCATCAGTAATGGAATATGCTCTTGTCCATGTACTCTGGTTTTGATATCTTCGAGCTGTTGAAGCCCAATGATGACGCTTTTCATGCATAATAGCAATCCAATGATCATCTCTAATTTCATACTTTTGCTTTAAGCACATCCATGTTTTGTCAAATTCTTCAATACTTGAAGATCCATGAATCCATTTCTCATAATCCGTTTGGAAGTTGTCATGCGCATATAAATCACAAAGATTAGTCATAGCATTATTTTGAACATGCCAAATGCAATACATATGTCGTGTATTTGGGAAAATTTTTCGAATAGCATTACCCATAGCGATATCCTAATAAGTGATGATACATATCAGATGTTTTCCATGCATGCACTCCAACCATGTTTCAAATAGCCAAATAAACATGTCCTCGGTTTCATCAGCTAATAAAAGCACAACCATATAAGATAGATTGTCTATGGTGATTAACACCTGTAAATGGCGCAAACGGCATGCACAATTTGTTTGTCCTATATGTGGTATCAAAGCTTACAACATCTCCGAAAGTTTCATAACTATCTTTAGATCTTGAATTTGCCCAAAAAACACTTCTTGCAATTTTATTCTTGTCAACAAATCCTTCATCATCAACCATTCTATTTTGAAAATATCCAATCACTCTCATGCATTCTTCACCCAAATTATTTTTATGTATTGACTTCAAATGGTCAATACAATCTTGAGGCGTAATTGATGGGTCACCTAAAATTTTTTAGAACTTTAGCAATCCCAGTCGGACCCATCCCAACATCATGTAATCTAGTCATTACATTCTTAGAAGAAACGAAAATTTTGTTGTGTGAGCGCTATTTTATGACTTTTGTCAGAGTAGCAAGAATATGTGCGTGGTCTTCTTCAAATTTCCTTACTTTCCATTGTCCATCTTTTCTTATTAGAACTTGTAAAAGTGCTCCACAATCGGATCTAATATCTCTTCTTCTTTTGATTATTTCCCCATATTTTCATCATCAATCTCCTTGTGCCCTTGTTTTGAACATACTAGTAACCTACTTTGAATCTTTCATGTTTTTCTACACTTTCTCGTAAATAATTTTCGCATTGAGAAGCCTACCAATACTCATTATAATATTCATATGCATGACTTTCAGATTCAAAGGCCATACCTATGTATGGTTTTATAGCATTGTCTTCTTCGGCTTCATCAATAGGAAGCATATGTTCAATGATATCAACTTCTCCATTCTGATCACTGTCATAAAATATATGATATTAGGAAAGTCATATAAATTAGAAAAGTCATATAAATTAAATTATATTCAAACAATAAAACTAAATATACCTTTGTTGTGCTTTAGACCCTTCGATTGAGTTTTGAATTTTCATCTGCATATTATTTTCATCAATATTGTGTAACCTATATAAGATTACACTAACACATTAAAGGAACTCAAACAAATTTCTTTCTTAAGAAATTTTACTATAGGATGTAAGAAGATAAAAAAAAATAATGAAAGCACAAAGAATTAAGTAAATTTAATTAAATAAAGTTAGAGACACAGGAAAACATAAGAAAAAAAAAAGATACTTTCTTATTACTTACAGGCTTAGTGGCTTTAACAGTTTATTACCTCACAAGCGACCACCAAATCTAATGTTATATGTTGAGTATAATAGGTGTTGTTCTTCATAATTTAATGTGATGGGATTTTTTTTTGGAAATCACTTGAAACAGAAGAAAATTTACAGCCCTAAGATCAGGGGCAGACCCACCTACACCCGGTGGGAGGGGGGGGGGCCCTCTCCCCAACTTTTCGATATATAAAATCTATATATATATACTAGTAGTTATAGTCAATAAATAAAATAAATGTTAATAAATTATCACAATTATCTAATTGGCATAATGGATAGGTAATTTAGACTAATATTTAGAGGTCTAGGGTTCAAATCTTAGTCTCTCTCTTTTTTTTGTAATTTATTGTTATATACTTTGCGCCCCC
>LTAE01004306.1:0-32994 GCA_001647135.1 Pontederia paniculata | reverse complement strand
TGATATGAATTCAGAAGCTTCCAAATTTGGAGATAAAATGAATTTAGAAGTTGTCAAATTCGAACATGCCATATTTGGACCTGTTATTACTGAACATGATGATCAAGATGTTGCTGCTGAAGATGATCAAGAATCTTTGCGATTGACAACTGATCCAATTACAAGATTGCGGGCAAATCAAATTCATGTTGCTAATGATAGAGAATCATCTACAATCTTAGTTGAAGACTTTGGATCACATCTACAAATTGGATTGAAGACTCAGGATCAAACTCAAGTGCTCAATATATTACAAATTGGGCTGCATGAAGAGTCTTCACATGAGGCCCAAACAATCCATGACTGAATTATTTAATTCAAAAATTTGGAATTAATTATGACCAAATATTCTGTTTAGAGTCCTGATAGGAATTGGTTATTATTTTAGGAAATAAGAGTCATTTACTTGTAGGCTAAGTTAGGATTTTATTAAAGATAGTCTTTTGAAACCTATAAATACTGCTAGTTTGTATTATTTGAAATAACTTTTGAATCCATTTAAAATTCTGGTTTATTGCTTGTGGTGTGAGGGAACTCCTGCAACTTGTTCTTCGTGAACTTCCGTTGTTAATTACAAGGTAAACTTGTAATTAGATCCATTAATTTATAATATTGATTGTTTGGTTCATTGGTAATCTTGAGGTTGATATTCCGCTGCCTGATCTCGCTTTTGATCTCGTTTCTCTTGATTATCATATATTGTTTCGGTCACTCAAGGTATTGTTCATGAGTATCGTATCACCTGCTCGCGCAGACTAGCATGGGCGCTCATCTTCGCGTACAAGCAAGCATCTATGACTCGCCTACGCGTGAAGGTTCTCGCCAAACGTGAGAGAGAGAGAGAGAGAGAAGTGTGAGAGAGGAGAGAGTATTTTTTTAATTAGAAGGATAAAATAATAATTTAATAAATTAAAATAATTTAAATAAATTGAACACCAAACGATTGGACTAAATTATCAAATCGAGAAAAATCCAAACCTACTTCCGCCTGGTTTTATACATCATGATTAGATCTAATTTTTTTACGATAATTCGAGGAGGTTTATGGAAATAACAAAATAATAATAATAATAATAATAATAATAATAATAATAATAATAATAATAATAATAATAATAATAATAATAATAATAATAATAATGTAAGAAGACGAGTCAAATATCACTTTAATTTGCCACCAAGTGGATTAACATAATAATTTATCAAGATTCAGATATTTCAATAAAAGATTTAAAATTATGTAGAACATTTCATGCTTCACATTAAACATCGTAGATTTTAATAACAATGGTTGACATACAATCAAATCTTTTTGTTAAAAATATGATTTAACTTTTTGTGTTATATCTCAATAATTGATATTGAAATCAATACTGTTAGTGATGCCAACGTGTATGTAAGGAGTAATATCTTTCTTATTTTTGTTAAATAATAATTAAGATATGTGGTTAAAATATTAAAAAAAATATTTTATTAATAATTAAGATACAATATTGTTGAATAACATAATTAGATTGATAAAAGTTAGGACGGAAGAAAGAGTATTAGAGAATTTAATGTAATTATACATACATATACAAGAACAATTTTGTTTTATAAATTTATTTTCAAAATATATGTTTTAAAATGTTACACTTTTATTTTTTAATTTACTTGTAAAATCTTATTTTTCCAAAGGCATAAAAAAGATTGTTTTAATTTTTATGAACAATATTAATTAAACAATAAAATGTTACACTTTAACTTACCTTTTTAAAATAAATTATAAAATAAGTTTGTACAAATTAAACAATAAAATTTTGTTATATTTTAAGAATAAACACAGATAAATTAATAAATTATTTTTTTCCTTTTTCAATAAGACATCTATGCATCACTTGGGTATCATACTAATAATACGAAATTAGTAAAGTTTTATTATTCTAAAAAAACAAAAACTCATGTTTTATGGTAAATTTTATATCAATTTCTCTGCTCACGAAAAAACTTCTTTAGCATACACTACAAATTTAATCAGGCATACGATAAAATGGGAATAAAAAATTCTTTTTGAAAATTACTGAAGCACACTTAAAACCCTAATAACCCACTCTCATCCCACTAAGAGGCCTATCCCTAACATTGAAGAGAGAGGAGGCAAAGAGAAAGGATTCTAATCTTCCCTCATCCCCCTCCTCTAGCAGTTTAAACATGCGCATTAGAAAGAACTCCTTCATGGTCCTTGGCTCTCATAGCAGTCATTACTGGTTCATGCAACCATCTTTGGATTCCTTAAAGAATTCGATCGCGAAACTTTCACCGCCGCCGCGGCGATGAAATGTGAGTTGAATTTGTCTCCTTGGGATGTGCTGCAGTTGAAACATGCGCATTAGAAAGAACTCATTCATGGTCCTTGGCTCTCATAGCAGTCATTACTGGTTCATGCAACCATCTTTGGATTCCTTAAAGATTCAATCGCGAAACTTTCACCGCGGTGGCCATGAAGTGTGAGTTGAATTTGTCTCCTTGGGATGTTGCTGCAGTTTGCCTCTGAACAATTGCCAGATCTCGTCCATAATGTGAGTACCCCTATAAAGTTTCACCATGTTTTGCTACTCTAGATCATGCTTTCATTTTTTCTAGATGCTTCGCTTATCATATTCTTTCGTCGGAGTAGTGCAATCACATTTACTTTTTTCCTATTATCTTTCTTCTGTTGCTCCATGCAACATGACTAGAGTGTTTCCCTTTATGTATGAAGGAATGAAGTTGAACTGAATTCCCATTTTGGTTTAGAGATGCAAGTGAAGCAAAACAACATGTAATATATAATATGTTATACATTTGGCATTAGGTTTCCATGCATGCAGCTGTACAGGAGGTTATAACTTCTTAAATCTATCAATTTTAGCAGGTTGGCTATTCTTCTAGTGTAGATCGATTCCGGCTTGATTAGACAAAGACATTTAACTTTGATCAATATTTTTTCCATGTTTTTTGTATTTCTGCATTCTATAAAACTTTGCATTTTAGGCAAATGAAGATACTATGACTTCAGAATTAATGGAAAATGGAAAGAAGGCAGTGGAAGAGGAACTCACATCTAGTTTCGAGAGGTAAAAGAAGAAGCTTTTCATATGGTCTCATGCATGAGCTGCAAACTAAGATTAATTTTAATCATGCAAAATTTCACATAGTGCACGCAGTGGCAGCTCATCACTCCGTGCATCAAACAGGATCAGAAAGAAGAAGCACAAAGAGCAGAAGAAGAGGAAGAAGAAGAAGGAGAGCTCTGAAGCCATGGAAGGGAATCATATGGCTCTCCAAAGGACGAAGAGGAGGTATAAATTAGAGATCATGAAGCCTAAAAAATGCTTTTCCTCCTTCCATTAACAGTTTTAAATGATGTCAGATAGATGCAAATAATTTATGGAAATATCAGATAGACATATATAAGTTAACAGGCATATATTATTGCATGTGGATCTAATTATCATACAATTTATAATATCTATCATATATATGTACATATGTATATATATAATGCTAAATTTAGTATAATTTATGCATATGTCTACCCTTTGTAGGAACAGTGGCAGCAGAATGAAAGTGGCATCTGATTTCTATTACTTTTCTACTGCTGGGTCCTGGTGGGGGAGGATGAGAAAGGGTCCTAAACGCAGCCATGTGGTCGTCAAAGGAACGAGTGGCAAAGAGAAGGACGAGGTGAGTGTTAACGGTGTTCTTCGTGGCCATGATGATGAGTTGAATGGTGGAGAAGAGGAGAGCAAGTGCAAGGAGGTGATTAGAAGCCTTGGAAGGAAACCTCTCAATAGTCTACCTCTCAAGTTTCTTTAAATGTTTCTCCTCATAAGCCTCTAATTTGGTATACATATCATTATATATGTATATCTAGGCATAAATTGATTGATAATTAAAGTGTTGTTGTAAGCTTGTAACATAGTCCCCCTTCATAGAGGGGGATTAAAAAAAAATAAAATATTTGAAACAATAACTTTTAGTGAATCTCATCATGAAATGTATGTTGAGATGCTGATAGTTGCGGATGTAATTTCCTATAATTTGGAAGTTTACCTTATTGCCCTATTGATGAGAGTATTGAATTTTTTCGTTTTCTATCTTCATTTTCTTGACTTTGTTTTGGAGTTCACATTATTTATTATTGTTGTGTTACTCATCTCCTCCTTAGTATTCTCATGTTTGCCATATCAAAATTTGAGTGTTTGGGATAGCAAATAAAATTTTGATTCGATCAAAATTCGAGTTTAGATGTTTGATAAACATTTTTTTGAACATAGGTTTAAAGGTTAGAGAGTTGAACTTTATAAGTTTCTCCCATCAATTTAGAGAGTTTAGAATTTAAATATTAGACAATTATTTCTAATTTAGCATTTTATTTTAATCTATAATTTTTTTTTATTTTTAAATGTCTTATTAAATATTTACTTTTTTAAAAATATATATCATATCTCTATTTTTTTCTTATCATCATAAATTTTGCTTTTTTACTCCTTTGTCTTAGATTAATTATTTTCATTTTAAGAAAATATTTAAAAAACTAATATTTCAAAAAAATAACAAATAAATTAATTATATGTGCCACTAACAAAATATCTCATGTAAATAAAAATATAAATAACGTCTTTATATTACTTTATGTTATTTTATAATTATCAATAAGTTCTATATGCTAATATATAATCTTTGTTATAAGCTAATCAAATCATTAGCTTTGCCTTGAATATAAAAGAAAAGAAATCAATAAAAATTTGGCCACAACAATCACTGACCCAAGACGAAGACAATGCATTTGTTCATATACAACATATGTGTTTTTAAGTTTTTATAATTAATGCAAAAACACTAAAACTTGGTAGAAAAAAATTGTGACAAAGAATATCAAAATTTTTAATTTTCTTAAGTAGAATTCAAATCTTGATCATTTGAATAAATATCGAAACCTTCAAATTGGTAGACAGGTTTAGTCAAAAGTTAAGACTAATTGCTCTACATTTCACGAAATTAATCTTTACTGCTGATTTGGTTGAAAAATAAATCTTGCAATAAGATCTCATGCATTTTTATCCCGCCAAACACATAATTTTATAATATTTTTTGAAGTAAAGTTCGAGTCAAACTCTTAGCATTTTTAGAATTTAGGTAAGCAAAACAGTCAAATCGGCATAAACTCTTAAATTGTTTAGACTCTTATACGCTACTGAAAAAAATAATTCAAAAAATTATGTAAACTCTTATAGAGTTTATATAATTTTATTCTAATTCGAACGATTCTATATGTATATGCACGACTCTTCATTTGGTATAATAATATATATTTAAATATGAAATATTTTGTTTAACTAACTTATTAATAATTAGAAGTGAAATTCACAAAGAATATTATATGAGTTAAAATTATTGCAACAACTTTAGTGCATTTTTATTTTTCATTATTTTTTTAACTTAACAAATTGCAAAGTTGTTAGTTATTTTGTAGTTTAAAATAATATTTTTTATTTCTTCATATTTATGCCATATAATAATGAAATATATTATTTTTTTATATTTGGATCTTAAATAAATGCATAATTTTATATTATGTATGCATATTAGTTATTGTACAATTTAATTTATTTGGTACATTAATTATATGAGTTCACGATAAGAGTTTATAAGAGAAAATAAATCAACTTAAACTCTTGTACTTAACAACCTTGACACAATGTTAGTTAATTTGATCAACCTTTTAATATATAAATAAAATAATTTCTCTTGTTGCTATATAATTTGGTAAATATATATACTCATCAACTAAATAACTAACTTTCTTAACTAAACACACTAAAAGTAAATCCTATTATCTATTTTGATATAACTAATCTTATAGAATGATAATTCTTATTCGTTAAATAACAATTCTTCAAGGACTCATAATTATCGAATTAGTGAAGTGCTGAAAGTGACATTCAATTATAATACGAATTGGTCGGGTTGTATGTAATTTTTATGTGAAAAAATAATTTTCATTATTTTTATATGCTAATTTCACCGGTCTCAATTCTTTAGTCACCGATATAGCTAATCGTTTACTAAAACATTGCAATTGATTTTGATACAACCAACTTTTTTTCCTAATCTCAACATTAAGTCATTCTTTTTGAACTTCTGGTTTCATACGAAAGTCGTAATAGAAAGCTAGATTTAGAAAATATGCAACAAAATGAATGCTTTTGCAAAATTGATAATCTCGCTGATGTTTGATTATTCTTGTATAAAGTCTATGCAAATATTTCTTATTCAAGAAATTCTTTTAGTTGTCTTCTTTGTTTTGTATATGACATCATATTGCACACAATTAAGGGAAGGTCTATCATCATCACCATCATCATTAGTAATTCTTAATAAGCGCACTAAAAAAGCCACAATCATCCTAAAATATGCTATTCAACACAATATCCATGTTAATATGAAGTTGTGAAATATGTACTTATCACCAAAGCTTGCAATCAATCTTGTGATCACGGATGATTTTTAACGATGAATGTTGTTGCAAAATGAGTGGGTCCACGACATAAAAGTTTGAATCCAATTTGCCCTTTTCCTTAACCAAGAAAATAAAAAAGCATGATTGTAAACAAACATTATTTATTTTAGGAGTTCAATATAGGTGCTCCCTAATTAAGTAAGGAGCACTATGTTACCTACATCTTCAACCGTAGGATGTTAAATTTACGGTCGAGATTATATTTTCTCTTTTCTAAATTTATCCATCATACATTATGCATTCTACGTTTAAAAATGTATGTAGCATGGAATAGGGAGCACCTCCATTTTTTCCTTATTTTAGATGTCATTTAAGTCAAGCTATGCATAAGATCCATTCCACCAATATCTTATAAAATCAAGTTAAAAAATGTGTGGCTCAAGGAGATCAAGAGATAAATTTTATGGTTCTTCACCATGCCAAAGTGCTTTTTGTATATATTATCAGATAACTATATAATGGATCTTCGTTATATTCACAATAGTTCGATTGCATTTATAGTGATTCAAAATATTATATAAGAAACATTATTTTAATAATATAAATATCTTGTGTATTTATTGTTTATGCACAAAAGAGTAAAACAACGAATAATTTATTTGCTTAAACAATCTCTTCTCTCACAATCTTAATCATAATCATATATACTGAAATTGTTTAATTAATTAGATAGTAAAAAATTATCTTGATTTATCATTTGTTGAATGAGACGCGTTAAAAGTATAAAGATATTTTTTGCGACACTATTTTAGAGTAGTTAATAGTTAATCTCATTTCACAATAATAAATCATGATATTCTATTATTCAATTGATGTGGTGTTGTCTAGAGATCAGTTCATAATCGGATTCAAATATAGATGTTCAAGCATGGTTGTGAGAATGTATATGTAGAAAAGCGAATGACAATAGACAATCATTTTTAAAAATCCTCAAATAACACTACGATTGCTGTAGGCATACAACTACAAAATGTAGTATTTAATATATCGAATCCACAAGGAGGCGAAAATTATATTCAGGAAAAGATCACTCTGAAGTAAATAACAAGATCAAAATAAACAATAGCGAAATTATAATGAAACAGAAATTTAAACTATCTATTTTTTAGGGGTTTTAATATTGAGAAATGCAAAATAAGTAATCATAAGATAAGATAGAGTGAGACCAACAAGATTGTGAGGAACCTCAGAGTTATTATTATATCGGGGATGTTGGGTCGGATTATCATTAACATATAAGGTCATACATACTAAATTGGATTTCTGGCAAAGGGAGGAATCATGAATTTCTTTTCAAGAAAGTTCAATCATGATCTACCTACAGCTATGTAACGAAAAACATTAAAGAGTCCCAGAACCTAATCTAAGTTAGTCCAATAACTGCTACCTGGTTGAAGGTCTTTCAGTATACAGAGATCATTTCAAGGGAGTTTAATTGTCTTTTCATATGTTATCAAAGATCATTTCTTCTAGTGCTAACATAATAAATTACAAAAATTAAAAATCTTTATTTTCTTAAAATGAATAAAGTGCCACTCTCCTATGGTGTCAAGTGTCTATTAACATAAAATATTGCAAAAATAAAAGTTTAAGATAACTAAGATATAATAATTAGTATAAGATATTGTTGAAAAATAATATAAAATTAGTTCTCATAGTCACATCATTAGATAAGGTTAATAAATAAACGATTGGAAGTAATGAAAATATTTTTAAAATAGATACATTAACATTGGTATATGCAAAAATGTTAAACTAATATTAATATAAGATGATAAAAGTAACCAAGTGTCACTCTAATATACCACCAAGTATATTAACATAATAACTTATAAAGATAAAGATATTTCAATAAGGGTTTAAATTTTAATATCAATGATTGAGATACGATTAAATCTTTTTGTTAAAATATGACTTGCTCTACATGACCACATGTATGGAGTAAGAAAGGGCTACATATCTTTTTTATGGAAAAAATGGAGATGCATAGCACTTTGCACTACACCCCATGAAGCACATCATCTTAACCATTGTCTTTAAATCAGTGGTCAGATTTAGTTGTTCCATCATTTTAATTAGATCAATTCTGACCATTGATCTAAAATCATTGATTTAAATCAATGGCTAAGATGATGTGCTTCATGGGGTACGGTGCAAAGTGCTATGTACCCTCGTCAACCTCCTTCTTATTTTTGTTAAACAATAATAACTAAGATATGTGGTCAAAATATTTTTAAAAAATATTTTATTAATAATTAAGATATGACATTGTTGAAAAAACATAATTAAGAAAGAGTACTAGAAAATTTAATGTAACTATACATACATATATAGATCAGCTTTATTTTATAAATTTACTATTAGTTTTATCTTCATATACATTTAAAAATTTTATTTTTAAACTTATTTGTAAAATCTTTCTTTTTTTTTCAAAGGCATGAAATTGTGTTTAATTTTTTAGGAATGATATTAATTAATTAACTACTTTTCTATCTTTACCTTGCTTCAAAAATAATTATAAACTAATCAATAAAGTTTCATTATATTTTTAAGAATAACTATATAGATAATCTAATAAATTACTATTTTCATTGAAATAATTATTTTCTTTTCTTTCAATAAGATATCTAGGCATCACTACTGTATCATACTAGTGATACAAAATTAGTAAAAT
The DNA here is from genome assembly GCA_001647135.1 of Pontederia paniculata. NCBI lineage: Eukaryota > Viridiplantae > Streptophyta > Magnoliopsida > Commelinales > Pontederiaceae > Pontederia > Pontederia paniculata. The sequence goes on along the minus strand of LTAE01004306.1, from coordinate 23,737 downwards.
TTGATTATTTAAAAAAAACTAATGTTTTATGGTAAATTTAATATCAATTTCTCTAGCATACACTGCCAGTTTAAAAATTTAACTAGGCATCCAATGAAAGGGGGCCAAATTCGGATTTCGTTTAGCTTCTCCAGGTCGTCGAGCCTAAATAAAAAATATTTTTTTACTATGAAAATTACTGAAGCACACTTACTTAAAACCCTAATGACCCACCTCATCCTCTTAAGAGACCTATCCCTAATTTGAAGAGAGAGGAAGCAAAGGGAAAGGATTCTAATCTTTCTTCCCTCCTCCTCTAGTAGTTTAAACATGCGCATTAGAAAGAACTCCTTCAAGGTCCTTGGTTCTCATAGCAGTCATTACTGGTTCATGCAGCCATCTTTAGATTCCTCGAAGAATTCGATCGCGAAACCTTCACCGCCGCCATCGGCGCCGATGAAATGCGAGTTGAATTTGTCTCCTTGGGATGTGCTGCAGTTTGCCTCTGAACAGCTGCCAGATCTCACCCATCATGTGAGTACCCCTGTAATTGTTCACCATTTTTGGCTACTCTAGATCATGCTTTCATTTTTTTCTATTTTTTCTTCGCGCATGGAAGCCTCGAAATGATGCTTCGCTTATTGTAATATTTCGTCGAGCAGTGCAATCACATTTATTTTTTTTCCTATTATCTTTCTTCTGTTGCTCCATGCTTATCGTGATTAGGGTTTTTTTCCTCTTTGTATGAAGAAATGAAGTTGAACTGAATTCCCATTTTGGTTTAGAGATGCAAGTGAAGCAAGAAAAGAAAAGTAGTATATAATATGTTATACATTTGGCATTAGGTTTCCATGCATGCAGTTGTACAGAAGGTTGCAACTTCTTAAATCTTTTGATTTTAGCATGTCGACTATTCTTCGTCGTGTAGATCAATTCCGAATTGATCAGACAAAGATATTTAACTTTGATCAATAATATTTTCATGCTTTCTGTATTTGTGCATTATGTAAAATTTTGCATTTTAGGTGAAGGAAGATACCAAGACTTCAGAATTGATGGAAAATGGAAAGAAGGCAGTGGAAGAGGAACTCACGTCTGGTTTTGAAAGGTAAAGGAAGAAGCTTTTCATATGGTCTAATGCATGAGTTGCAAATCAAGATTAATTTTAATCATGCAAAATTTCATACAGTGCACATAGTGGCAGCTCATCACTCCGTGCACCAAACAGGATAAGGAAGAAGAACAAGCACAAAGAGGAGAAGAAGGAGAGCTCTGAAGCCATGGAAGGAGATGAGATGGATCTTAAAAGAACGAAAAGGAGGTATAAATTAGAGATCATCAAGCCTAAAAAAATTATTTTATTCCTTCCATTAACAGTTGCAAGTGTTGTCAGGATGTAAATAATTTATGGAAAGATCAAATAGATTATATATATTAACAAACATATTTTATTGCATGTGGATCTAATTACCATATAACTATAATATCTATCATACATATGTACTTCTATATATAATTCAAGATTTAGTATAATTATGCATAATGTCTACCCTTTGTAGGAACAGTGGCAGCAGAATGAAAGTGACATCTGATTTCTATTACTTTTCTACTGCTGGGTCCTGGTGGGGAAGGATGAGAAAGGGTCCTAAACGCAGCCATGTCGTCAAAGGAAAGAATGGCAAAGAGAAGGATGAGGTGAGTGTTAATGGCGTTCTTGGTGGCTATGATGATGAGTTGAATGGTGGAGAAGAGGAGAGCAAGTGCAAGGAGGTGATCAGAAGCCTTGGAAGGAAACCTCTTAATGGTTTGCCTCTCAAGTTCCTTTAAATGTTTCTGCTCATAAGCCTCTAATTTGGTATGCATATCATTATATATGTATATCTAGGCATATTGATGGATAATCAAAGTGTTGTTGTAAGCTTGTAACATAGTCCCCCTTAAGAGGGGGGCATTGTTTGAACAATTACTCAAAAAAAATAAATATGTGAAACAATAATATGTAATTGATCTCATCATGAAAAGTATGTTGAGATGCATGCAGTTGTGGATGTAATTTCTTATAATTTGGATCAGTTTACTGGGAGACCTTATTGCCCTATTGATGACTATATATAAATGGTTGTTCAGGGTGGACCTTGTTAACAAGTTCAGTCACTGTGTTTCTTAAAACCATCTGGTATGAAATTATTATTTGTGGAATAGAATCTTTACTTAGGAACCTAGTAATCTTTTGCTAATATTCTATGCCTATTTGGATGCAAAATTTGAAATTCATGAATAAACTTGTTGTGGTGGTGATTTGATGAACAATTGAACTAAAATGGTGCAATTCTTAAGTTTATTTTATTGTTTGAACAAGAATGTTGAAGTTCTTGTATCATCTAGGAATACATACATATTATTATAATGTTTGCTCTTATTTTTGGAACAAATTGATAAATCCCATGATATATACTTCTTTGTTTGTTTGTTCTCGTACTAAATGAGGGTACTGAATTTTTTTCTTTTTTTTCCTTTTCTAGCTCCATTTTCTTGATTTTGTTTTGGAATTCACATTATTTATTTGTTCTTCTTTTTTTTTACTCATCTCCTACCCAGTCTTCTCAGGTTTACCATATCGAAATTTGAGCACTTGAGATAACAAATAAAATTTCAATTCAATCAAAATTCGAGTTTAGGTGTTTGATAAACATTTTTTTTTAACATAGGTTCAAAGGTTAGAGAGTTAAACTTTATAAGTTTCTCCCATCAAATTATAGAGTTTAGAATTCAAATATATAGACATTTATTCCTAATTTATCATTTTATTTTAATATTTTTTTTTATTTTTTAATGTTGTATTATATATTTACTTTTTTGAAAATATATATCACATCTTTTTTTTTCTTATACTCATAAATTTTATTTTTTACTCCTTTGTCTTAAATTGATTATTTTCCATTAAAAATTATTTTATATAAAGTAATATTTTTAAAAGTAAAAAAAAATTAATTAATTATATGTGTCATTAACAAAATATTCATGTAAATAAAAATATAAATTACATATTTATGTTAGTTTATGTTATTTTATAATTTATTAATTAGTTCAACTTGTATATGTATTAAATATTTTTATTAAATCTACTAATCAAACTATGCTACATGCTAATATATAATCGTTATCTACTATTTATTAATAAATATGTTGTATGCTAATTCAATAATTAACTTTGCCAAACAAAACTTATGTCATCATTGTCTCCAACAAGTAGACATGCCACCAATGACCCATGAGCGAGGGTCATCGAGTTACCATCTCCAAAATAATTAGAAATATAATTATTTAACATTTGAACTTGTCACTCCGATGCGTTGCTGACATAATAATTTAATTATAAAGATATAGATATTTCCATAAAGGATTTAAAATTATGTAGAACATCTCATGCTTCATACTAAACATCTTATATTCTAATATCAATGATTAACATACAATCAAATCTTATTTGTTAAAAATATGATTTATATCTTAGTAATTGATATTGAAATCAATAGTGTTCCACATGACCACATATAATTAGATTGATAAAGGTTAGGACGGAAGAAAGAATATTAGAGAATTTAATTAATTATTACATACATATACAAGAACAATTTTGTTTTATAAATTTATTATTATTTATAACTTTATTTTATCTTCATACATTTTAAAATATTACATTTTTATTTTTTTAATTTATTTGTAAAATCTTCTTTTTTTCCAAAGACACAAAAAAGGTTGTGTTTAATTTTTATGAACAATATTAATTATTTAACTAATTATTTTCAATTATATTACTTTTTAAAAAAATATAAAATCAGTTAGTATAAACTAATAAATAAAATTTTGTTATATTTTTAAGAACAAACACTTAGATAAATTAATAAGTTACTATTTGTATTGATTTTTTTTCTTTTTTCAGTAAGATATATATGCATCACTCGTAGTAATACAAAATTAGTAAAATTTTATTATTTTTTAAAAAAATACAGAAACTCATATTTTATGATCAATTTAATATCAATTACTCTCCTCACAGAAAAAAACTTCTCTAACATACACACAATTAGACATGCGATAAAAGGGGGTAATTAGACATACAATAAAAGGGGAATAAAAATTCTTTTTGAAAACTACGAGTACCCCTATAGTTGTTCTTCATTTTTGGTTGTTTGTTCTTGTGATAAATGATGGTATTGATTTTTTTTCTTTTTTTTTCTTTTTCTACCTCCATTTTCTTGACTTTGTTTTGGAGTTTACACTAATTTGTTCTTCTTGTGCTCCCTAATATATTTGCCATATATAAATTAGCATTTGGAATAACGAATAAAATTTTGATATTTAACTTTAATCAATAATACTTAACGAATAAAATAATTCATGATACTAGAATTTTTTTTCTCGTACTAAACGAGGGTATTGAAATTTTTTTCTTTTGTTTTCCTTTTCAACCTCCATTTTCTTGACTTTGTTTTGGAGTTCACATTATTTTGTTTTTCTTGTTTATTTATCTCCTCCCTAGCCATAGGGGTGTTCACGGGTCGGATTTGACCCGACCCGAACCCAAATTCGACCCAATCCGATTGATTTTGTTCGGGTTGGGTTGGGTCGGGTTGATGACAAAATAGTCATCGAATCCGAGTCGGATCATCGGTTTATCCGATTAAATTTTTTCATATATTTTTAATTATTTTTTATAATACTTAACATCAATTATATTTTAAAAAAATAAAGAAATATATATTTTTTAATGTTTTATAATAATTTAAAGAATATAAAGTATAAAGTTGTAATATACTTTATTTTTAAAGTAATATAAAATTCTTATTTAAGAATAAATTGGTTTAAATTTAATAAAAATATATAAAAGTTCGGGTCATCGGATTGGATCGGGTTGATCGGGTTCGAAAAATTGAAACTCGTACCTGATCCGTTGGTGATCGGGTTATGATCGGATCGGTTCGGGTTCGACCTGACCAACGATCCGATCCGACCCAATTGAGATTGGGTCGGTTCGGATCGTCGGATTCATCGGGTCAATCCGACACGGTGAACACCCCTACTTAGCCATATCAAAATTTGAGCATTTGGGATAAAAAAAATTCGATTCAATCTGAGTTTAGGTGTTTGATTAAAAATTTTAAAAGTAGGTTTAAAGGTTAATAAATTAAATTTTGTAAGTTTTCCCATTAATTTATAAAGTTTATAATTTAAATATTAGACATTTATTCCTAATTCCTATTTTTATTTTAATATAAAAAATATGTTTTTATTTTTTAAATGTCGTATTAAATAGCTATTTTTTAAAAAAAATATATCACATCTCTATTTTTCTTATCATCATAAATTTTATTTTTTTACTCTTTTGTATTCAATTGATTATTTTCCTTTTTAAAATATTTTAAATAGACTAATATATTTTAAAAAATAACAAATAAATTACTTATATGTGCTACATAACAAAATATCTAATCTAAATAAATATATAACTTACATCCTTATGTTTGTTTCTGTTTTTTATAATTATCAATTAGTTTAATTGCTATATTTATTAAATTAACTAATCAAACCAATCAATATATGTTATATGTAATATCTAATCGTTATCTATTATTTATTAACAAAAAATGTTATATGTTAATCAAATTATTAACTTTGTCAAAGAAAAATTATGTCATCATTGTCTCCGACAAGTAGACATGTAATCAATGACCCATGAGCGAGGGTCATCCATTTCCAAAATAATTAGAAACATAATTATTTTAACATTTGAACTTGTTCTACTAGCATCCACTCAGCCAAAGTACACAAGTCTGCATTTGACCTATTGTTTTTGCCCATAACAATGAGTGGCTCGAGGTGAAAACAATGCATTTCTTCATATTCAAAACATGTATTTAGAAGTTTTTTTTAACTAATGCAAAAAAACACTAAAACTTAGTAGAAAAATTGTGACAAAGAATATCAAAATTTTCAATTTTTTAAATAGAATTCAAATCTTGATTATTTGAATGAATATCAAAACCTTTAAATTAGTAGATAGGTTTGGCCAAAAGTCAACACTATTGACTCTACATTTCACAAAATTCATCTTTATTGTTCATTTGGTTGAAAAGTAAATCTTACAATAAGATCTTATACATTTTTTATCCTACCAAACACAGAATATTATAATATTTTTTTAAGTAAAATAAAATTATTAAACTATCGAGTCAAACTCTTTTTTATTTTAAGAGTTTAGGTAAGCAAAACAAGTTAAGTCGGCATAAACTCTTAAATGATTTAAACTTTTATACTCTACTAAAAAAGTTAATTTAAAATTTATGTAAACTCTTATACATTATAGAGTTTATACAATCTTATACGAGTTGGTACGATTCTATATGAATATGCACAACTATTCATTTTGTATAATAATATATGTTTAAATGTTAAATATTTTGTTTAACTAACTTATTAACAATTAGAACTGAAATTCACAATGAACATATTATGAGTTGAAATTATGGTAACCAACTTTAGTGTATTTATGTTTCGTTATTTTTTAAAATTAATAAATTACAAAGTTGTTAGTTACTCAGTAGTTGAAAATAATAATTTTTATTTTTATTTTTATTGCTTAATAGTATGCCATATATTAATGTAATATATTATTTTTTTATAAATTTGAATATTAAATATGTGATAATTTTATATTATGTATGCATATTCATTATTTTATAATTTATTTTTTTGGTACATAAATTTTATGAGTATACGATATGAGTTTATAAGAGAAATAGAAATTCAACTCAAACCCTTGTATTTAACAACCTTGAGCATATGGTTAGTTAATTTGATCAACCTTTTAAAATATAAATAAAATAATTCCTCTTGTTCCTATATAATTTGACAAAGAGTTATTTCCGCTAACACCTTCTCAACTATAACTTTTTTCCGCATAAAATCTTAAATTATAAATTTACCAATGTTAATCTCCGAACTTATTCGAATTTGTCAATCTAGTCCTTCCGTTAAACTATATCCAAAATTTTGTTAAATTTATTTTTTATTAGTTACAGAATGATAATTTTACCCTTTCTTTTAAATATTAAAAAAATATTTAAAAATTTAAAAATAACAACTTGATCAAAATGTTTTATAATTATTAAGAAAACGTTATTAAATAATATTTTGATCCTTACTTTTTTATTTTTATAAAGTTTTTATTATATTAAAGAATTAAGGGTAAGAATGATATTTCATAATTATTAAATATTAACTTAGTAGAATTTTGGTTGAAATATAACGGAAAGACTCGATTGACAAATCCAAATAAGTTTGAAAATTAAAATTCTTAAATTTATAACGTAAAGTTAGATGCGAAAAAAAGTCATAATTAAGGTGGTGTTAGCGAAAATAATCCTTAACTAAACACACTAAAATTAAATTCTATTATCTATTTAGTATAACTAATCTTTTAAAATAATAATTCTTACTCGTTAAATTAATAACTCTTCAAGAACTCATAATAATCAAATTAATGAGGTGTTAAAAGTAACATTTAATTATAATACGAGTTAGTTAGTTTGTATGCAATTTTTATGTGAAGAAGATAATTTTTCATCATTTCTTATATGCTAAAGATAAAAAGATGATGTTTTCAAATATGTTATAAAAAGGGTTATTTTCGTTAACACTCATCAACTATAACTTTTTTCTACGTCTAACTCTAAACTATAAATTTATCAATTTTAGTCTCCGAACTTATTTCGATTTGTGAATTTAGTACTTCCGTTAATTTTTATCCAAAATTATGTTAAGTTATTTTTTTAATAATTATGAAATATCATTTTTAGCTTTAATTCTTTAATATAAAAAATTATAAAAATAAAAAAATGATGCAAATATTATTTAATAATAAATTTTAAAATAATTATTAAATATCTTGATCAAGTTATTATTTTATAATTTTTAAATATTTTTATAATATTTAAAGGAAAGGATAAAATTGTTATTTCAAAATTAACTTAATAAAATTTTGGATGAAAGTTAACGGAAAAACTAAATTAACAAATCGAAATAGTTCAGAAACTAAAATTGATAAATTTATAATTTAAGATTAAATGCGTAAAAAAATTATAGTTAAGGTGTTAAAAAAATAACTCTAAAAAAATAAAAAAAACTACTAGCTTTCTTTTCTCCCTTTAAGAGAGAACTGCAGTGCTTTGAAATTCCATATAGTATACTTACTGAATCAGAATTGGAAACCAAAACATCTCTTCTCTTCTGGATCGTATTGATCATCTGACTTCAAGTATCATCCCGCTCTGTACCCAAAAAAGTAAAAAGAAAAAAAAAAGAAAAAGGAAAAATGCAATTGAGAATATAAGAGGCTTTACCCATATCATCAATTTCATCATCCAGAAATATCATCAGAACAACAGCAATCGAACACAATAAACCGCAAACCCTGGTACCTTAGGAACTTATGTACAGGCTTGAGAAATATAGCGACAGGATAAGATAAAAAGTATAAAAACTACACAGAATTGTTTGCCCTAACCATATCTTGTTGTGGCCCTATCTTTCTATATGATTAACCTAAAACAGTAAAAGAAAATAATGTATGTGCATAGACGAAATTCATAGCACATCTTTCTTTTTCTGTTGCAGACAGCCAAACACAATTTTAACCAGCGCCTATAGCCAAACCTTATGTTTCCCTTTTGGGATTTTTTTTTTTTTTATGGCAGAGCAACTTGCACTAAAGAATTTGGCGGTTTCATCTCCATTTCCAATCAACCCCCAAATCTGCAACTCTGGGAGGTGCTACAGGTTACTCACCATACAAGTCATCAATCATCATGATCTGCATAAGTATGAAGAAAGGGATTTTACAATTAATCATAAATATATAGACCAAGAACAAGTAAGATCACAATTCAAACTTCATTCTCAAATTAAAAAAAAAAAAACAAATCAACTTGTTTCAAAATTTGACCATCTGATGTTAAAAGTGTGACTCAACAATTAGGCGTCATGTACTAAAGTCCACAAAAAAGTGTGGTCAAGCCCAACAACTGAGAAGCTTAAAGAAAGTACCAAACACATGAAAATGAACTATATAATGAAATGGTGATGAGTTCCAAAATTAATTTGCTAGCAAACCTGGTCGCAGATGGGACAGGTATCACTTCTCTCCATCCATTCAAGAATGCAAGAAAGATGAAAATGATGTTCACATTTGGTCATAATGCAAGGGTTCTCCAAATCATACTCTGCCAAGTGCAAGTACAAAGAAAAGAATCAAATAACTCTGAAGAAGATACTTGCAACATGTTCCAGCATTCCAGGGCACAAATGATGAAAGAATCGCTCCTTAGTGCATGTGAAAGAAAATATTGGATTAGAAATCCCTTAAAGAAAATCCTCATGAAAATAATCAAAATATGAAAAGTGAGGAGTCAACCACAAGATATGCCATCTTTAAGTGTATATGTCAATGCTCAATAAAACCAGGAAAAGCTTCTTGTCTATATATCACAAACCCCTTATCTTGATCTTTAATGAGACAGAATATAAGGATTAACAAGCAAGCAATCAAACAAGGTCCTCATAGAATATACCAGTATCCAAAAGTGACTTTTAAAAATAAATAAATAAAAACTAACCATCTTTTGATACTCTTATCCAATGGCACCCGTTGTTTTAAAATAAAAGCTAACTTATCCAATGGTACCCTGGAAATATTGTGAGATGCAAGATTGCCTATGAATAAGCTGAGCTCGTAGTTACATAATTTAGCATGATCAAGAATTTCAACAAAGTACACAAGTCTGCATTTGACCTATTGTTTTTTCGGAAACTTTTAGACAAATTAAAGATAAAGCTCTACTTAAAAAATCTTTATAAGAAACATGGTCAAGGTGTAATATAGGACCAAAAGCCAAAGACGGTAAAGAAACAGTATCATTTACAAAGAGACAAAAAAAATACCTTCAAGACAGGTGGGACAAACATCCTCGTCATCAGATGTTGAAGTGAGATGCTTTTGAACCTCATCTTCTGCCAGCTTCGCTGAATCATTAGTTTTATCCTTGGAGCCTGACTGTTCCAAGACTCCAAACAAATCATTCTCAAAGTGCCCAACAGTACCTTGCACTGACTGTGAATCTGAAGGCAGTTGACCAGTCTTAGTCTCACAAACTGTGGCATCTCCAGGTGAAATTTGTGAACGTGTCAAATCTGCATCATAAGGTAAAGGTGCAGGAGGTGCTCGGAAAGTATCAGGCGTAGATATATCAAGATTTGTGTCCACAAAATGTCCTGCAGGGCCCGTACTTGATGTACCATGGCCGTTAGATGTTAACTGTTCTCGTTCCTCAAGATCTCGTGGACACTGCAAAAGAAGCACAAGCTTAAAGCAAATCTTCACCTGGAACCATAAAACTCAATATGCAAACAAAGTGTTATATTTGATCGGAACAATTATGTTAACAAACAATGTCAAGAAGGAAATAAAACCAGGGTTTAAAGTCACTTGAAGCAGACTAATTGAAATGCAAAATCTTCTTTATCTTAACTGTAAATTGACTCGATTAGAGGACTGTCCAAATCATAAAAATGCAAGAAAACACAACTTTTGATTATCATTACAGTAAATAGCAAAAAGGAGTTTTTAAAAGAATACCAAAAAGGAAAGAAGAAATACAAGCAAATAGTAACAATCTTAACCTGCAAAACTTTATGATTTAAATGCCATTTTTACAAGTCAGACCAAATTCACAAAATTTACCCCAAAAAATAAAGAATATCAAATTATGTCAAAATCTACTTTGGAACCTATTATGATGTGTACTGGGTAGGTAAGTACTAAATTCCAAGAAATTTGCAACATTTCTTCCTCCTGCGAAGCAGCAAGGATCAATGTAGCACCTCTTTCTGTGTGAAAGAGAGAGAAGGGGGAGAGATCATGTTGCATATTGTCACGTAACAACCTCCAACATGATAAACCAGCATTAGGCCCACAAAGACCTTTACAATAAATTATGAGCTTTGTTAAGAGGAAAAAGAAAACAATTTATGTAAAAAAGTTCCTTTTCTAATGTTAAAAAAGTCTGTCATCTGAAAATTACCTTGGAAATGTTACTCAGACATATTAATATGTCCTTGGAATTTCCAAGCTAGAAAGATGTAGAAAAGGTTATTTCCTGTTAAAGATGTAGCACAGCCTTATTTATGCCGTACCACACCACACTCCCCTCTTCCCCAAAAAAGAGACGGTTGTTTGACATAAAGTCTTTTTCCTGTCAAAGATGTAGCACAGCCTTCTTCATGCCAGTTAAAATATCCACACCACGGTCCCCTCTCCCCAAAAAAAGAGAGAGTTGTTTGACATGCTTGCTAAGATGATGCATCGAAGAGTAAGTAAACTTTTTGGCCTAAGTTTGTCCTATAAAGACTAAGAAAAGTGCTTCAAGGGATGAATGAGCATCTGGAATGAGAGTAGGTGGCTTCTGGGTTACTTCTCTAAACACATATGCATCTCACTGTATAATCTTGACAGTGCACCAGTGAATGTAAATGTTTCAGTTCAGTCACATAGGCATCTAGCATGCACACAAACCTTTATTAATTTGATTTCTTTTCCCTCATAGGTAACCAACAAATTGGTGGTGAAAGAAAAGTGGTTATAATTTGTATTAGGAAATTATTCTAGTCTCTGTTTATCAAGAGGCCAAGTGTTTAGTTGCCTTAGAAATGTAAATAAATCAAATCAAACTGTGTTAAAACATAAGGGTGCAAAATCTTAGAGTGCATCCATGCTACTTATATCAGTACAATAAAACTGAGCACAAATTAATTACATACATCCTAGAAATATTAAACACAATCATATGCAATCTGAAAGAAAATACAAAAAATGAATTATGAAATTAGAAACATCATCATCATTGAAGAGAAAATATTGTAGTGTTTCCAAATTTTAATTATGATAGAAGAACAAGACAGCTTAATTCAGAAACCACGCACATAGAAGTAAACCGGCGCCCTATCTGATTCAGCTCTTCTGGATGAACAGCAACAGCAACCACCCATTATCTAATTATCTTTTTTGATTTAATCCAATAGGAATATCCAAGTTAAACAACAAGACCTTCTGTACATTCTTCCTTGATCTGACTTAGCACCACAATGTTAGAGCTTGAGAAGTATTGAACGAAAACTGTCAAAGAAACATAAGATAACACTGCAACCAGTTGAGGCATGGCTAACTTAGTAAAGTAAGAAACCATTAAGTCAAGGGAAGTGAACAATGGATAAATTATTTCCGAAAAAAGCAATAGATATATTAATATATGAGATATCACTGAATTACTATAACCTTGACATCCCAACACATTTGACATTTGTCAATGAAGTGAAATTTACAGTGAAAGTGTCTAAAATTTTGTCTCTGGTTTATGATAAAATCTAGGCTGACACTCAACATCTCTGTTTGTGCATTCCAATTGTCAACTGGATATCTTATATCATCCAGGATACTATCAAAATATTGCTGAAAATTATGAAATAAATGATCACATGTGATATTCTTCAGACAGTGACAATATGAGAAATCTGATCAAGGTTAAAATGTCTTCACATTCAGATTGAACTAAAAACATCTAAGGAGAAAGTTAATTTAATGAAACAAACATGCCAAAGCTAGTGATCAAACAACGTTAGCAATCTAATCTCAAAGCCCAAACCGCGTCAAGATAACACATTTCTTAGTTTGCAAGGCATATAAAACCCATTTTAGTTTATTATTATTTTTCTTTTTCCTTTTTTAAAAGAAGAAATGATGACTACAATGTATAATAGCCATCCACTTGTGTTAAAATTCAAGCAAGAAATGTACAAGTGTGTATGGGAGAGCTAAGGAAAGACCAAAGCTCCCCAAAACAAAAAATATCCAAAACCCCATTCGTTATTAAAAAGACGTGTGATTTACAAAGTTATGTATATAGCATTTCCACCCCCACCCCCACCCAACGATTGTTAGGAAAGACCAGTTCTCAAAGAATAATTCTTTTTTGCAATAATAATAAGATAGCCCTTTCTGCATTAGATATCATATCTCTTTTTTAGCAAGCAAAGATGGACAATCTAATGAATTAAAAAAAATGAGTTGGGGACATCTTATCATTAAAAAGATGGACAATCTACTGTACAAATGCTTTAACCAAATTCAAAAGTTTCACATTGTAAATTTCCCAGGACCAACCACTGATGATATACATAATGTGTGAGAGAGATAGGGGGGACTACAACTACCATTAAACCTTGACAATTTCAATTGCAGCATTCAATATTCTTTAATATTTGTGCCCACATCTAAATATGTCACCTTTGTTAAATGTTTTTAACTTTTCAATAGCATCAAACAGCACTAAAATTCTTCTTGCAAAAGACAATTTCTTGATGAAAAGAAAATTTTATCTATGAATCGTCATATTGGCTTTCCACACTCACCCCACCCCATTTCTTTTCCTTCATGTATACATGTATAATGTACATGCATTTTCCTTTTAAAATGAACTCTTGGCTCCTCTCGAAATTATATATGTTATTAGAAATTATTATACTTTTTTCTCATAATTTTATGATTTTCTTTATTTTACATCTTGGACCCTCCCAGTATTTCAATCTCTGTCTGTTTCTATTTCTGCCAACCTTCCATGAAAGAATTCAATCCTCAATTGTAACAATTCATCGTTTGGGTCTTAACAACAATAAGCTCCAACAAATTTGTCTCAAAAACATCAACCAATCGTCTAAATTCAAGAAAAAAATTCATTCTTCTGTCTACGGACGGATTCAAACCCCAAAAAATGCAGTCAAATTCTTCAAACATGCAATATAACACAGATCATTAGCACCTCAACTTCATTTTAAACTGACATCTTATCTGATCCTGCAATCCACAAAATGCATCCTCCACAGACCCATTACAACACGAATTCTCACTGGAAACTTCACAAACTCGACAAGAAAGATTCTCGTGCCACACAAATTACCTCAGGACAACAGTACCAATAGGAAGACCTACAAAATTTCTCGAGCTTTTGTCGCAGCTTGAACAGAATTAACGTCCGAACTTTGGCCAGCGGTTCACCGTATACAGAACAAATTGATTTGACATGTCGCAAGTAAGGATTTTGAAGAAGGGGAAAAGAAAAAAAAAGGTGGATAATTCGATCCCTCTCCTCCCTCCCCGTATCAAATCCTTTCGTCAGCAGTTCCCAATCCTTTTGCCCATTCATGGCGCTGTACTTACTAAGATAGATGGTTAATCTACAGAACTATCCAATCCGATCAAGTAGCTAAACGTTTTTTGCCCAATTTCCGAATCTATCAACAACAACCGAATCAACGAGCCAAAGAGCGATCCAAAAACGGCATCGCCTTTCGAGGGGAAACAAGAGCGAAACGATTAGAGGCGAGGGGGGAACCTTTACCAAGAAGCGCCCGGCCGGCCGATTCCTATCCGCACGCGTTGGGGACTCCGGCGAGGGCGTCTCGATGGGCCGCCGGAACCACCTGGCGAGGGCTGCCGCTGCCGCTGCCGCCGCCGGCGCCCCTTTTCTCAGTTGTTTCTCCTTGTCGCCGTCCTGCCAAAAGTGTACTACTTCTGTTTCCAGAAGGAGAAGAAGACGAAGGAGCGCAAGTTGGGTGGACTTCCGAGTACTTGTGCACGAATATTAAAAAGTTGAAGGGCCGAGGCTTTAAAAAATGTATTTAATAAAGCTTACCGAATATATAATATAATATATTATATAATACAAACAAAATATTCATCCATCTCCGCCACTTGTGTACCAGAATCTTTTATTGATTGATAATTCTGTTTTCTTTTCAAAACTGTGTATCACAAGTTTCCTATATTTTTTTTACATAAATTATATAATATATATATATATATTATGACAAAAAAAATGTTAGCGCACAGCATAAATATTCTGTTAAAAACTGAGAATTCTAATTAACAAGGATATATTAGAATATTATATTGTTTATAGTAAACGAAAAATATAAAAATCATATAGTTAATTTTAAAATTTGGTATCAATTGAAAGTAGTTCACGACTTCTATTGCAGAGTGGCCGAGTTATAAGAATTATTCAGTGAATGCATAATCATTTATATATTAACATGGGCATATTTTAACATGAGTATAGTAAATACTTAATAAATCACGTTTAATATTTACTTTTTTAATTGTATCATTCAATTTTTATTTTTTAACATATATTAATTAACTTTCATTTTTCTACCAAAAAGAGTCTTTTGTTTTTAAACATTAAAAAAGTGAAAATTTGACAACAAGAAAATACGCTTAAAGGCATGAAAATAATAATATAACACTATATAATCTGATAAATACTATGGATTATGGAATAATAAATTCTGACTTGAGAAAGTTTTAATGGTATAACATTATCTTTTTTTCTTAAATATTCGTTCTCCAATTTTTATTAAACAATATTTTGCATGAGAGGGTTTTTATACTAAGTACAAATATATAATATGACATAGATAAAAGATATTTATTATGAAATAATAACATGCAATATAACTAAAATTTGAGTGAGGATTAACTGAAAAAATGATGGAGGAAATATAATATTGGAAAACATATTTATAAACATAGAATAGAATAATAAGTAGATTTATATGATATTCACAGACTAATAAATAAAACTGTATAATGTTGTGAATATATAAATAATGATTGCTAAGTTTAAAATGTTTAATTTTGTTAAATAGCGTTTATGTGATTATATAAAATAAATTTAAGTAACGAATAAATAAAAAACATAAAAGGTGTAAACTAGTCATAAATAAATAAATAAAACTAATAAAATTTAACTCAAACTGGTGTTGAAGCAAAAATTTAGGATAAAATTTATTGTGAAATGTGTATGCACCGTTGATGTGCACTTTGGCGTGCGTTGAGCGCATATTTATTGCGCACTATGTATACAGCACATAGCGTGTTGTACGCTCATAGTCCCAAAAGAAATATTCTAAACTTCAATGGGCTCTTAATTTGTATTTAAATATTTTGTTATTTCAAATTTTAATTTTTTTTTCACGTCCTCGTTAATTAGACGGTAACTAAGACTATTACCACTAATCATATAGATATTAGTTTATGACCATGTTGTCTAGGGGTGGCAATTCACCCCGAGGGGCGGGGATCCCCGCGGGGATTCCCCGGCCGGGGCCCCGACCTCGGGGTTTTTTCTCCCCGCGGGGGCGGGGTCGGTTGAAAATTTTGCCCCGAGAGTTTTTCGAGGTCGGGGTTGGGGATCGATGTCCCCGCCCCGCGGGGATCCCCGCCCCGAATAATATTTACTTTTTTGTTTATGTATATCTTATTTCACAACTTAATATTTATTTATATTTTGATCCATGTAGTATAAAATGATAATAAATAAATTTTATATGATGTTTTTTAAAGAGCATCATTTTATTGATATAATATTTAGCAAAAAAAGGATCGGGGATTCGGATTCCCGCGGTGAATTCGGAGGCCCGTCGGGGACGGGGATCGGGGACTAATTTGTCCCCGTCGCGGGGATCGGGGACAGGGCCGGGGACGGGGGCTAGTGGCGGGGCAGGGATGGAGTGAATACTCCCCGCCCCCGCCCCGCTCGGGTGCCACCCCTAATGTTGTCATATTGAACGAGCGGATGTCCACGCGGTCAGATCTCACGGGAGGAGGACATGGGAGGGGTAGGGCGGTCGCAGAAGAGGCGAATAAGACGATGATAGAAATGAAGTGTAAGGACCCAATGGCAAGGTTAAAGATTTAGTTCCATATGAAAAAAATACGAAGTTATTCATGAGCTTATAAGTGATTATCTTTATTATTATTCAAAACGTGTTTTAAATTCGTGCGGATCAAAGATCCAAAGCGAATAATTTCTTTAATAGGGTCGGGGGCACTTACAAGAAGTGTCTATAAAATATAAATAGAGGTTGGGGAGCCTACTTAGCACTTTTGCTAAGTAGGCTATTTAACGGTGATCTAATCCGTCAGATTTGATTCTGACGGTTACAGATCAAATTTAAAAGTTTAAAATATATTTTAAAATTTTAATCTTGAACAGTCAAAAATAAATTTGACGGATTAAATCACCGCTAAGTAGCTTTTGCTAAGTAGGCTCCTTTTCTTTTTCGATAAATTTACTCAATCAATCAAAATTTTAAAATATTCATATTTTACTAAAAATAGTATTGTTCAACATCTTCTTGATTTCTTAAAATTATTTTATGAACTATAAACTTCGTATATTTTATTTCTATTCTATGTTTATAAATATGTTTTCCAATATTATATTTTCTCCATTATTTTTTCATTTAATCCTCAATCAAATTTTAATTATGTTACATGTCATTGTTTCATAATAAATATCTTTTATAGTTTTATCTATGTCATATTATATATTTGTCATATTGTTTAATTAAAAGTGGAGTTAAACGAACATTTAAGAAAAAAAAGATAATGTTGCACCACTCAAACTTTCTCCAACCAGAATTTATTATTCCATAATTCATAGTATTTATCAGATCAGATAGTGTTATAATATTATCTTCATACCTTTAAGCGTATTTTCCTGTTGTCAAATTTTCACTTTTTTAATGTTTAAGAACAGGACTCTTTTTGGTAGGAAAATAAAAGTTAATTTATATAAGTTAAAAAATAAAAAATGAATGATACAATTAAAAAAATAAATATTAAACGTGATACTAAATATTTACTATAGTCATTTAATGTATGCGGTATGCCCATGTTAATATATAAATGATTATGCATTCATTGAATAATTCTTTTAACTCGGTCATTCTACAAAGAGGTTGAAGAGCTTACTTAGCACTTTTGCTAAGTAGACTATTTAGCGGTGATCTAATTCGTCAGATTTGATTCTATATTTCTCCATATAAATAACTCATCTTATCAAGCGAAAATCATCATCGTTCATTCCCGAGCCTCAATTGATAATTCTATTTTCTTTTTGAACTTATGTGTATCACAAGTTTCTATATTTCTTAACATAAATAATATATATATATATATATATTATAATAATAAAATTGTTAGCGCACAGCATCTATATTCTGTTAAAAACTGAGAATTCTAAATAACAAGGATATATTAGAATATTATATTGTTTACAGTAAACGAAAAATATAAATATCATATAGTTTAATTTCATAAAATTTGTTATCAATTGAAAATTATAAATATCCCCAACCTCTTTTGTAGAAGGAGAAAGGGAGCCTACTTAGCACTTTTGCTAAGTAGGCTACTTAGCGGTGATTTAATTCGTCAAATTTATTTTCGACGGTTCAAGATTAAAATTTTAAAATATATTTTAAACTTTTAAATTTGATCTGTAACCGTCAGAATCAAATCTGACGGATTAGATCACCGTTAAATAGCCTACTTAGCAAAAGTGCTAAGTAGGCTCCCCAACCTCTTTTGTAGAAGGAGAAAGGGAGCCTACTTAGCACTTTTGCTAAGTAGGCTACTTAGCGATGATTTAATCCGTCAAATTTATTTTCGACGATTCAAGATTAAAATTTTAAAATATATTTTAAACTTTTAAATTTGACATGTAACCATCAGAATCAAATCTGACGGATTAGATCACCGCTAAATAGCCTACTTAGCAAAAGTACTAAGTAGGCTCCCCAACCTCTTTTGTAGAAGGAGAAAGGGAGCCTACTTAGCACTTTTGCTAAGTAGGCTACTTAGCGATGATTTAATCCGTCAAATTTATTTTCGACGATTCAAGATTAAAATTTTAAAATATATTTTAAACTTTTAAATTTGACATGTAACCATCAGAATCAAATCTGACGGATTAGATCACCGCTAAATAGCCTACTTAGCAAAAGTACTAAGTAGGCTCCCCAACCTCTTTTGTAGAAGGAGAAAGGGAGCCTACTTAGCACTTTTGCTAAGTAGGCTACTTAGCGATGATTTAATCCGTCAAATTTATTTTCGACGATTCAAGATTAAAATTTTAAAATATATTTTAAACTTTTAAATTTGACATGTAACCATCAGAATCAAATCTGACGGATTAGATCACCGCTAAATAGCCTACTTAGCAAAAGTACTAAGTAGGCTCCCCAACCTCTTTTGTAGAAGGAGAAAGGGAGCCTACTTAGTACTTTTGCTAAGTAGGCTACTTAGCGGTGATTTAATCCGTCAAATTTATTTTCGATGGTTCAAGATTAAAATTTTAAAATATATTTTAAACTTTTAAATTTGATCTGTAACCGTCAGAATCAAATCTGACGGATTAGATCATCGCTAAATAGCCTACTTAGCAAAAGTGCTAAGTAGGCTCCCCAACCTCTTTATCAAAGTGCATCTCACCCTACTCATAATCCAAGAAAGACATCTCTAATGAGTGTTATCTTGATTATCGGTAAGTTGATAATTTAAATTATTAGAGAAGTAAAAAATCACTGATAATATATTGCAGTCAAACACGAAATGTGGTAGATCTTGAAAATTTTAATTCAAGTAACCGATAATCCAGATAGATTATCTTATACCAAAAGACTCCTAAGCCCTAGAAACTTACTCTGAATTTTCATAAGAAAAAATCTTGGTCCTTTTACTTTTATCCTCCTAAATCCTCTTAATACTTATATATGTAAAATACTCAAAGAAATTAACATAATGTGTCATTGTGAGATAGTTAAAAAGATTTAGAAGAATATAGAAAGGCTCTAATTTTTTTCGAATTTCCACAATCAAATCGATTCACTTTTTATTTGATGTGATAGATCGTAGGAACAATATACTCGGTCCAACTATTTCAAAATGAAAATTTCTTCATTCTCTTACTTTCCTTCTAATATTCACATATGCAAAAAATATAAGAAAACTAACATAATCATATACGTCTACATGTCATAGTGAAAGAGTTAGAAAGATTTAGGAAGATCTGATTATAAGATATAGCAAGGCTCTTCTAAAATCAAATACTAAATTTTCCATTAGAATGAAATATTAATATTAATAAACTCAAAATAATTAATTAATATCGAAACCACTTAATTTATTAAATAGTTTGAATGCCGGCGAAATGTATGACCAAATAATTTTAGTTAAAAAAGTTGAAAGAGACAAATTATTTAAAATTATTGTCAACTTTTATGTGTTATATTTGCAATTGCAAGTAAAGATGACAATATTTCTTGGGATCTGAAAATTCGTGCGTGAATTTCATGTCGGGACCCAATTCGGGGACCGGTGCATAGAAATATTTCATGGGTTTTGATTTTCTGTGTATAATATGTTTGTATGATATTTTTCAAATTAATTATGTTAATGTCTACGTATTTAAGTAATATGTATAAATATTTTTTCTTAAAGAAATGTTATAATGTTTAAATATATATATATATATATATGTACATTGTGAATACATTTTATAAAGATTATATATAAATACATTTTATAAATATATTTATATTTGTGTCAAACTTTGAGAAAATCAAGTCTCTAAGGATATTCGAGGATCCGTAAGGACAATGTGAGGATATATCCTCGCTTTAAAATAGGGTCGAGTGACAATACAACTTGAAAGACATATTTTCGTCTCATTAATAAGAAGAGTTGAGAGTGCAAAGTTCAAAAGTTAATTAAAAAATCAAACTCATAAAGACTTTTTACTCTAATAAAGCTCAAAATTCAATAATCTAAGTGGTGCTCTAAGTATAAAATGATCAAATAATTTAATTTTTATCATTTATTCCCTTATCATTCTCTTTATGCCTCTCTTCTCTTCATTATAGGAGCTCTTGGTACAATAAGGGAGGGACAATAAGGTTTAGGGCAAAAAAAGCTTAGGGACACTTCAAGTTTGGGAAGAAAGAAATGGCAAAACATCAAGAAGGGAAAATAGCTAAGGAAAATTAGCTTAAGGTATGTAGAGAAAAATTCATTCCCACATTTTCTTCCTCATTGATTTGCGGATTATAAGAAACCTATTCTTATAACCTAAGAATGATGGAGATGACCATTAGAATATTGCAAGCTTGATGTGTTTCATAATTAAGTGTCATTCTTGTATGAACTATTAGTTTTATAAGCTTCATAATGAATCAATGATGTTATTATGATAATGCTACGTTGTCTTGTGAGCAAGATGAATTATTGTTATGATTCTACCATGTATGAACCTTAGAATGATGAACTATAAATTGTAAGCTCTAGATTGAAAGTCTAAGTCAAATGCTCCTAAATTTCATATTCTTACGTTTAATTGGACATGTTATGAACTATAGAAATAAGAGATTATCTAATATATGCAAGTTTTATTGGGAAATTAGCTTATATGTATGAAAGGTATCGAGTTTGAAATGAAAGTAGACTTGAATAGGGAGAAACACCCATCACAGTGTCTTACTACAATTGGACGGTAGTGAGAGACGATGGGGGCATAACGAGCAGGTTGAACAATAGTAACCCATTTTGTACTTCAGAGTGGATGGTTATGGGAAAACCATAACGAGACCATGCCCGCTATGGTCAGGTCGTAATGGTCACACCCGATGTTCATACGAGTCATAACAGTAGGACTCGGACAATAGCATACTTTTAACGAGTTGCAACGGGCTAGACTCAACCGTAGTGCATTTATATCAATTCGTAGTATGACATTTTCCAATTGTAGGTGGTGCCCTTATGCCTAATTGCTATGTTTAGTTATGTTTAACGTTAAGTTTAATTATGTTTAAACATTTATCTCATAATTATGATGCTACCCTTATTTTGCAATTGATTTAACATATGTTATGTTTCATTCTCTAAAGGTAGAAACCTTATTTGATAATTGCCATACACTTGGACATCGATGTGCATGCTAAGTCATAATTAGGTTAAAAAATGCAAGATTTATTGCTATATTTGATGTATCGAAAAGAAGATGAGGCAAATTAATAAAGGAGAAAGTATTTAACAACACTTCACAAGAAATTATGTCTCCCACTAGAAATAGTGTTTGAGCTTTTCGAGATGGACTTCAAACAAAGGTTTAACCTAGCTAGCAAAATGATGCATTGATTTTATACGAAACTCTTAATGCAAAGGTAATAAATGAGTCATACGATTATGTTAATGATGTTAGTCAAAGAGAACTTAAATGAATCATATGGCTAGAATGTAAAGATGTAAAAAAATGATGAACATGAAAATAAGATGTTAATCATTTATATACTTTATGTATGTTATACTTAATGTACGTCATGCTTATGTTATGCAATGTTATATGCTTAAAATAATGCTGAAATTGTCTATGTTTAAAATTTGTCAAATGAACCAGATGATCATAATATGATATGCATATTGCATTAAGTAGGCCGACCTTTGCATATTCTAATCGGATAATTTTTACCTCCATGTTTTTGGATTCATACAAGTGATGGGCTTGACGGTGGTTTGCTCGTGATGGCTTAGTGTGCACATGGTTATGTACAAATATAGTAGCCTTTGTTTAAGTCATTATCTCTTAAGTCTAATGAACTTATTTTGTTATATTATGAGTCAAATGATCCTAAAACTCTTATGATGTTATAGTTGTGTACGACCTATTATTATGTCCTTATATGACAAGATGTTAGATGCTATTTAGATTTAAGTATATTTTCGTTTTCATGTGTTTTATTATTATGATATATCTCATTGTGATTTACTTTGTCATTTATATTATGATGGAATTGCTTAGGTTGCTAGTACTTAGTAGGTTCATAATATGTTCAAAGGTTCATTTAACATTAATGAAGCCACATGGATAAGACCCATGTGTGTACAAATTTAAAGGAGTTATAGAAAGATTCAAACAAAAAAAAATTAGATTTTTTATTATTTTAAAAAATTAATTAAATACTAATAAAATTTTATTGATAAATAAAGAAAATTGAAAGATAATAACGAGATATTTGGAACTTATATCATATTAATGTCGTGCTCTTATGCCTCCATATTCGTTCAGTATATTCATAATTATAATAATTTGTTTATGACTTTAAGGGTGTCTTTGGATTGAAGGAAAAGGAGGAGAACGAAGAGAAAGTTAGAGGAAGGGAGGGAGATGGAGGGGAAATATTAATCTTATTTGGATATAAATAAGTAAAGGGAACGAAGGGTAATGAGAGTTAAATATTAGCCTTGTTTGGTTATTGATTGTGAAGGAAAAAGAAAGAGAAATAAGGGTAAATATTTTATATAGACCATTGTACCGCTTTTCCATAAGTGATTATAATAAAAAATCAATCGAGTCAATTGCTCGGCATATCATGACAATATGAAGAGAGTACCATAATTTTTTTGCAAAAAATAATAACAAAAACATTTATAGACAAAAGAATAAAAATATAGTAATTAACAAAATAAAATTTAGTTCCCCAAAAATTAATCTACTTTATTTTTTCAAAGGTAATGATGAAACAAGACATCTTATTCAATATGCACAAAAATAAAAGGGAAATTATTTGCTCCAATATCAAATTCATTAGACTATCATTAAAGAGATATCTACAACATCCAAGCAAAGTGTGTTGAATCTAGGATCCCAAGATTATTTTGAATGATCACAAATTTGTAAGTGAACTTAGTCTGTACTAATGAACTTGTTTGAGCTGACTTCTGTAACAGGACATAGACAAGTTCAGTACAACG
>LTAE01004305.1:0-32994 GCA_001647135.1 Pontederia paniculata | reverse complement strand
CAAATTTCCCCGCTATTTACTCGGCAAATGCCCGGAAATAGCGGCTATTTAGCGGGCAAAAAATTGTCCGCTAAATTTGGTCGCTAAATGACTGAATTCTTGTAGTGGTCAATAGTCACGACTGTGAGTATGAACTTCACGACCATGAGTCGAGTTTGAGAAAAATGCATCTCGATGATGGCCGTGAAGATGATCTCCACAACATGATCGCGAGCTTGAGAATAACGGGCTATGAAGTAGGTTTTCATACCCATGAAAAAGACGAAGATAAAAGAGGGCTTTTATTTTATTGAGAATCCTAGATAATAATGACAACTTCTTTTATGAATATTATGGATTGATATGTGGATAAGATAAAGGTCAATCATACTTCATCTAAATTAAATGATGATGTCACCATGTAATGTTAAAATTTTGGAGCGCAATATTTTAAAGATTGGACAGGTAAACAAATAGCTTCTTTTGCTTGGCTTCTTCCCACCCTACAACAAAAGAATTTTTCAAACATCCTCATTGGTCATGACTTGTTTACCTCCATTAACTTATTGGCGAGACCTGCAAGACTTATGAGTCACTTTATAGTCACCAAAACAACCCTTAAAGTGATCTATAGTCACTTATGAGATAAGTTAAAGATAATAAAGATAATAACTAGTCTAATAATTGCATTGACATATTGCATTAGAGGATTTAGGGTTGATGATGATTGAAAATGAATAACGATGATTATTGATTGATGAGAAGTAACAGATGAAAGGCAATGTAAAGAATTATGATTGATGATATGGAGTAAATGGTGTTTGGCTTTTGGCCATACCTTACTCCTTAAGTAAAGGAAAATATGCATGAAGTACATGATGTTTGATACTAGTCTTAGCTTACTCGTTATGTAAAGTAAAATATGCATGGAATGAATGATGTTTGACTATTTATTATAGCTCACTCCCTATACAAAGAAAGATGATGAAAATAAACTACAAAAGTTAAAGATGATAAAAATAAGTTAAGTAGAGAAAGAAGGAAAGAAAGAAAGATAAAAGAATAAATGATTTTTTTACTTTCGCATAATTAATTTATTCTTGTATTTATTTATCATGTCATGCTTATCTACTGTTGTCTTACATTATTGGGCGTTATAGATCATAGTGGATTTCTCCCTATATTGATCCTTAGGTGAGTAATCTACAATGACAAGATGTTGATAATGCATGCAGCGAATGATGCTCGTGATAATTGTTGTTTGCACATGACTTAGTAATGTTTAGTGTTTCTTGTTTTAGTTTATATCGAGTTGTATCAATTTGGGACATTTATATATGATGTAAGACTTTCACATATTTATGTGATGAAAGTTAAATTTTAAAGTTATATTTTTTTTTACTTTTTTGCATTTTATTGATTGATTAAAGAGTCAATCATAAAGTGAACATATTTATAATTTAGTATCACTTTCAGGAGGGTATTCTATCATGGAGTGTGCTATTGGGGACATTATAGGAGGTGTCTATAAAGAAACTTTTACTAGTTTTCAATTTGAAAACATATTTGTATAACATGATTAAGGCATCAAGGCATGTAAATTATTAGAAGTCTTAGAATAATCTATATAATATGATATTAAACACAAATAAAAATAGACCAGATGAATAGAGCCATAAAATTGAAAGATAAATGACTCACTCGAAATAGGGAACTTTTACTGCTAGATGCATCCGGGATAAGTGATAAAATTTACCTAAAAGAGTTTAAGGATGGCATTGAAAATAAGTCTTCGCTAATGTCCATTCTAAAATACCAAAAAGAATATGAAAAAAATCCATATAACCGTCTGGCTCATACTCCACAAAAAAAACTCCTTGCTTTGTCTCATTCGCAATAATTACATTGAAAATAAATAAGTAGTCAATTTCTCACATTGATTTTCGCCTCAATACAAACCCAAAATCACTGCCATTAGATAGTTTATATATAATAATGTCCCCACAAAAAAAATGTAGCAATCTAAACCAATTCCAAAACCAAATGGTTCCTAGCTAACATTTTGGATTCTCACGTAGGTACATGGATCTTTCTTTTTCTCTACCACATTTTGGCAGCTATTAGCTCTTCCACTTGTCCCATTGGATTACATGAACAGTTCAACTCCTACCAATGCATACATAGATATGACAATTGAAAATATAATCGCTTTGAGGCATGATGCAACTTCAACCTTGGAGGCGGAGGCATGGGGTGCACCGGCCGATCTTCGCATGACAGTAGAAAAGAGATATCAAAATATTATACTAGAATCAGATTTTAATACATTAGTGAACATCATCACTCGCAAAACTCACACACCTTGAAAGTTATGGATTACCGCAGCCGACATATTTCATCTTATTATATCGTTTGAATCATTTGAATGTAATCACTGCTATAGAAACATCAATAGGGTAATAGACAATATTGCAAAAATTGGTAGAATAGAATGAATGAGGCCGATATCTTTTAGGAAGGTCCTCCTTCGGACATAGAGGATATTTGTATATTGACTATCATGGCTTTGCTGTCTCTTGATCATTAATCCAGTAATCCACTTAAAAAAAATTGAAAGTATAATCACATGGAAAAAATGTTTGTTAGAGTTTAGACATATAATTTCAATGATAAGTCGATTAAAAAATAATCATATTTTAATAATAAAATTATAATATTATTTTATGGATTTTCTCAATATATATATATATATATATATATATCTTAATTATATTTGATTATAATTAGTTAGTGAAACTATGTCTCAAAAATAATGAAAATTCTTCCCGGGCGTGATGGCAACCAGGAAAAATATCTTATACCAACAATAAATATTTTTTTAGCAATGAATTAGCAGAAAACATATTATTAGGTCTTGATCTAATGATAAGTTCAGCAGTAATAATCATCGAAATTTGCAAAAAAATCCATAGGAATGATAAACAAAAATAACATTAATTGGATCTACCTACCTACTCGAATGCAAGCATTATAATTTATCAAAGGAGGACCCTCACTTGATATTTTTGTAGTTTCTTTCCAAAAACCCACCACACCACCAATAAATTAGAGCTATCAACTTGGATAGTGATCCATGCTCATAAGGTCCATTCCCCCTCGTCTTGCTCCAAGAAAGCTACAACTCCATTGTTGACGTCAAGAATAATAAATAAATAACTTTTGCACCAACAACAAAAGAAACAAGAACGTCTACCTTAAACTCTCTTTTTTACAGCTTTTTTATTCTCCTACGCTTTTGCCCTTTTTTCCTCAATGCCCTGGTCCATAGGAAATTGATAATTTGGCACTCTCTCTCTCTCTCCTGCTCACTTGATCATGCACTGTAGATTGGGTTCTCTCTCTCTCTCTCTCTCTCTCTCTCTCTCTCTCTCTCTNATAGGAAATTGATAATTTGGCACTCTCTCTCTCTCTCCTGCTCACTTGATCATGCACTGTAGATTGGGTTCTCTCTCTCTCTCTCTCTCTCTCTCTCTCTCTCTCTCTCTCTGTCAGGAACAGGACGCATGGGCACGCCTACAATTATGGGTACGGGATCTTAAAACGATTGGCAAGTTCAGATTCCTTTGGACCCTTAACGTCGATTGGGAAAGTTTCACTTGGCCATGCATGTAGAAGAACTTGGTATCTACAACAGTATACAGAATTTGACTGCTTTTGAGCTAAAATAATATTTCCCATATTATTCATAATGTCATTGTAATTCTATTCCAGTCCAAAATCATAAAATCTTGAATCCGATTTAATCTTTGATTCTTTAGGCATTATCATTCAGAGATTTTACTTTAGTAGCTAGCCCATTCATGGTAACCAATTGTTGATTAAGCTAAAAAGTTACATGTCAATTCCCAGAAAAAGGAAGACATCAAAGAGCAAAATAGCATAAAAAGTTGACGTTCCTGAATGAAAGAAGAGCGTTTGATAACAAGTAAATGGCATGTAAGCTCAAATTTAAATTTTAAAATAAAAAGTCAAATTTTCTAACATAGTGTGAAAAATAATAGGAAAATATCAAATTTTGAAAAGGATCTATGTTGAATATAAGAGTTCATTTGTATTTTCAAAAATT
The DNA here is from genome assembly GCA_001647135.1 of Pontederia paniculata. Classification (NCBI taxonomy): domain Eukaryota; kingdom Viridiplantae; phylum Streptophyta; class Magnoliopsida; order Commelinales; family Pontederiaceae; genus Pontederia; species Pontederia paniculata. Next base: position 28,889 of record LTAE01004305.1, on the reverse strand, counting down.
CTATTTCATCGATCAATTTGACATAATTTTAAATAGAAAAAATAATAATGATAGTTTTGGGATTCAATCTCGTTCTATGTATTATTTCCAAAGTTTTTTTTATCAAAATTTAATTAGATATAATCTGAAATAACATTTTTTTATGTGTATTAGAACCTGACTTATTTAGGTTTGGGGGAGAACACCTCTCCCAATAATGTATTTGCCGAAATTCAAATATGAAGCCACTATCTTTTGCATTCTAATTGGAAACTCAAATCATTCCTACCATCATTGCTAATAACATATTTCTTTGTTAAGTCGTTTTCTTAGACATCCATGACCCACCCACAAAAATAGTCTAACTTTGTGAGAATAAAATGTCAAGGAATATCCTCACTTTTTGAGTTCACTGTTTTTTTTCCTTTCATTTTCCTTTGAGTTCACTATTTTGAAAAGATAAAAAGAGCAAATTCATCAGAAAATTTATCTAGAATCGAGTAAAGTGCAACAACTGAACATAAAAAAGAGAGGAAAAGAACACCCGAGTAATCGATGAAGACACTTCCACTCGGCCTGAAACAATTAGTCAATTACATATGTCAACATTCACAACTTCATACCATAAAATTCAACTTTTCTTTTCCATTCCAATATCGTCAAGGACTCCAAGCATTAAACATTAACATCAACCTTTTATGGTACGACCTTGGTTTGATGCCAACACTGTGAAGTAAGAACCTCACCATCGTAATCCTAGCAAGAAAAGATGAAAACACGCCGAGATTTTCATATTCATTGAAAAACAGTTGATTGCTAACTGATTGAAACCGCAATAAGAAAATATTATAATATCAAATCCATTGATAAAATCTCACTATAAAAAAGTTACCATTGATTTTTATATTCATTTGTACGTAGTAAGATCTCTCAAATTTGCATAAAGATCATACCCAAAGGAAAGAGAAAAATAACCAATCATGTGAAATTGCAATTAGAATTTGACCTCCTCTTTGCAAAAGAGGTATTTTCTTGGTATTAAAAAATATCAAAATAATTAAGAAATTAAAAATTGAGATAAATAAATTCTAAAAAAATGAATATTAAGTCACTTATATGTATATGACGATCAAAATGAAATAAGGTTTTCAAGCGCTGAGCTGTGCTTGTCAGCATGGCACAAGTTCTTTTTTTTATAATCTGATAAAAAGTAAAGTAAAAGAATTAAATGGAAAAAGAGTAGATGAGAAAATTTAGACATGGGTAGGAAAACGAAATGGTAAGCACGACTACCAATCTCTATGGAAACTCTATAGAGTGATTTTTTTCATGAATATGAGAAAACAAATTTCATTTGAACCATAAAGTAGTTTTCTCAGGGATTATCCCCCAATAGCTCCTTGCTTTGACTCAAAACAACGTCCGACTGTGGAGATATTGATCGCAAAAAGGTGAAACTTACTTTCTTTTAGAATCTTTTCTGCTAGTACGAATGCTCTTTTTTTTTAATTTTTTTTAAACTTGGATCAGTTATGCCTCATGTAAGATGTAATACCCCAGTTTTCAAATAATTAATAAAAAGATAAAAAAATAAGATAGGATATGATTATGACTAGAAAAAGAATATGTGTGAGTCATATTTGTATCCTAATATTTTTCTAATCAATTTAATACTCCTAAACTATCTTAATTAATTTTTATAGGACTCATAATCACAATGTAAGTTAAATCCTAATCATAGTCAAAATATATTTAAGAAGGTTTGTCTTCCTTATAAATATGATCTAACCCTCTCTTTCTCCCCATATTTTTATCTTCTCTTCTTTCTCTTTCTCTCTCCTGAAGGACTAGAGGAAGATTTCCTACATAGGGAAGAACTTGACGAACAGGGTCGACCAACGAAATCAAGTAAGTAGTTTGTCAGATCAACTTAAAGTTTTTCATATATGCATGATAAAGTTTTATGAAGATTAAAAGTAGATTAGGGATTCGACACCAAGTCATAATAATGAAAGGAGTATTAATTAAATAATCATCTAAATGACTACGGGATGAAGAAAAAGCCTACAACTGTATCATCTACCTGGAGGCCGAATACGGACCGTGTTTAAACTTACGTGGCCCACGTTCGACGACACGGACACATCGCACCACCTAGGACACAGGTGGTGTTCTGTGACTGACTCCGAAAAGGAATAAAATAGACTGTGCCACCCTAAAGATGTGTCATGTTCCCCGGAGCGAATACGACACCGAACGAAGCAAAATCCAGTAAAAATGGGATGCGTCGCCGCGGACGCATGTTATGTTCCAATCAACGAAGGGGGAGTGCACTGATAGAAACCTAACCTTGGAACGGGCTGTGTAGCACGTGATATGGATCGCGTTCCATGGCGTGAAGACGACGACACCTTGGAAGCATGCCGACTCGACGCGGACCGAGCCAACCCCTACCAGCCACGTCAAACACATGACATGGGTCATGTCTTATCCCGATGCGGGCCGTGTCCTGATGAGGGTTGATCATAAACGACGAACACCAGAAAACATGTTGTGTCTAGATAGGACATGTGTCATGTTCCGACAATTAATGATCCTAACTCCATATTGATTATATTGCAATGAAATGATTCTATTGCATGAGTTAATGATGATTGTATAAGTCATAAATTAAAATTTAAATAAGTATAAAATGAACTTTGCATGCGATTGAACTTATATGAGGGTTATGTTGGCTCCCGACGATGGCAGATTTTATCCCGATTGCAGGGTTCTACCATGATTGCAGGATCTTATCATGATCCTTTAGGATCATCATTTATGAAAATTTATTGGATCATGGAGAGAGACCGCAAGGCCTAGTCAATGACAGCAAAGCATCGTGACCAAAGCCCATGACGTTCATGACAGAAAAAGGCTCATTAAAGATTATATTTTTTTAAATAATAAAAGACAAGATAAATAAGATAAGAAGAAGTGGTTCAAAGTAAAGTGCTAAAGAATCTTGAGCATACTGAACTCCCCAAGGCCTAGCTAGCCTTGACAACATCGCGACCGAAGCCAATGACGTTCATGACGGAAAAAGGCTCATTAAAGATTATATTTTTTAAATAATTAAAGACAAGGTAAATAAGATAAGAAGAAGTGGTTCAAAGTAAAGTGCTAAAGAATCTTGAGCATACTGAACCCATGAGATTATGTGATGAGATATGTAATCAATGCTCCTGCCTTGGTGGACCAATGGAAAGATGATAAAGAAATGATTTATTGTAAGAAGAAAGTAAGGTAAGGTGAATTAAGAGATTATGAAATTGGTCTTCATATTATTGTCTTCACATATGACTTTCCCTTATTGTTTAATTCCTTTACTTATTAAGATTCATCGCTAATGGGAGAATTATCTACCTTGCTTTTGATCCTGCAGGTAAATAGGTATAAATAGATGGTGATGACATAATGGTAGCGCGATGATATTCGTGATGAAATGACTTGCACATGACATTGGTCCTAATATGATTTAGGTATTGGCTTCCGTAGTGATATATTTATAATGTTGATCATTGAATCAGTCAAAAGTCAAGTCAATGATGTAAGCTCGTAATGTCTCCAAAAGTGCATTCTTCTAGGTGGCGAGATGTGCTTTCAGGATTTATAGAAGGTATCAGATAACGAGAGACACTTCTTAGTTGTCTCTAAGTATGCAAGGTTCATGTACAAAGCATCACGAACAACTACCGCGCCATCAAGAAAATGTTAAGCTGTTGGTAAGGATAAGATTAGATATTTGTCAATAGATAAAAGATCATTAATTTATGGAGGATATGTTGTTAGGTCATTTTCCCAAAATTAACGAACAACTACGCATCATCAAGAAAATGTTAAGTTGTTGGTAAGGATAAGATTAAATGTTTGTCAATAGATAGAAGATAATTAATTATGGAGGATAGCTTGTCAGGTCATTTTCCCGCAAATATGGATCATCGTGATATTGATAATGCATTTGAGGATTATGAAAGGATTAATAAGTTTTTAAGTGATGTGAATTTATTTAATTTTGAGAAGAAACCTAGATGAATTTGCGGATTTGAACTAAGATTGATTATCCAATAAATGATAAATATTGATGTTTAGTTATGATGAAATTGGTATGACATTGTTCCAAAGAATGATATAACATGTTTCCTAAGGAGGTTCTTCAAGGATAGTACAAATGAAGAATGCTTTGATGATGAAATGACTATACGTGATCTATTGATATAGATGAAAAAACTATATATATTGAGGTTACAATTTTAACGCTCAAATTATTGAATAAGGATCAGACTCTATGATTATAGAATTTTTGAGGAACAACGTGATGGATATGAGCTTCAAGGAAGCTAAGTGAATATTATTTTGAGGTTATGGCCATGATCATGATTGAAAGATTGACATATGATCAATGTACAAAGTAAACAATATTATCATTATTAAGATATATGACTAGAGGCCATTGATATGATTAAGGAATTATTGGATTGTCTTGATATTGATTGATTATGTTGGAAGATAGAAAACAAATGTGAACTTTTGATGAGTATGGATGACATGTCCCTACTTCAAAAATGAATTTATTTTTAAGGAGGTTATAATATAATGCCCTCAATTTTCAAATAAATAATAAAAGAATAAAAAGATAAAATATGCTTTAAGATTAGAAAAAGGATATGTAAGAGTCAAAGTCAAATTGGTATCCTAATATTTTCTTAATCAATTTAATACTCCTAGTCCTATCGTAATTAGCTTCTAGAGGACTCCAAATCACAATGCAAGTTAAGTCCTAATCATAGTCAAAGTATATTTAAGAGGGTTTGCCTTCCCCATAAATAGGAACCAAACCCCTTCTTTCTCCCCATACTCCCCCCCGAAGGAATAGAGGAAGATCTGCTGCATGGAAAAGAACTTGAAGAATAGGGTCGACCAACTAAATCAAGGTATATAGTTAGAAGGATCAGCTTAGGATTTTCCATATATGTGTGATAAAATTTTATGAAGATTAAAAGTAGGTTAGCGATTCGACACCAAGTTATAATAATGGAGAGAGTATAAATTAAACAAATATCTAAATGACTTCGGGATGAAGAAAAAGCCTACATCAACATCATCTACCTAAAGGACAAACACAGACTGTGTCTAACGGACACGTCCCGTGTTCGACGGCACGAACACGACCACACCACCTAGGATGCAGGCTATGTTATGCGCCTGACTCCTAAAAGGGAGAAAATGGACCACACCACTATGGAGATGTGTCATGTTCCTCGGAGCTAATATGACACTAACACGGAGCATCATCCAGCAAACACGAGTTGTGTCACCCTAGACGCATGCCGTGTTCCAGACAACAAAGGACGGAGCACGTGGATGGAAACCTAACCCCCGGAATGGGCTGTGTCGCACCCGACGCGGATCATGTTCTATGGCATGAAGACGATAGCACCCTAGAAGCATGCCGACTAGACGCGGAGTGAGTCAACCCATACCAACATCGTCATACACATGACACTGGTCGTGTCCTAACGAGGGTTAAACATGAATGACAGACACTATGGAAATGGGCCATGTCCAGACAGGAAAAAAACCGTGTTCTGATAGTTAATGATCCTAACTCCCTATTGATTATGTTCCATGAAATGATTATATTTCATAAGTTGATGATGGTTGTATGATCTTAACCTGAAGTTTGAATAAGTTCATCATGAACTTTTGCATGTGATTGAATTTGGATGAATGTTTATGTTGGCTCCCAATGATTGAGGGATTTATCGCGATTGCAGAGTTCTACCCTGATTTACCTTTTTTTCTAGAGGACTTGTCCCAATTGGGTTTCTTCAGGGACCATTGTTTGTGAAGATTTATTGGGTCATGGAAAGAGACCCAAGGCCTAGCTAGTCTTGATAGCATCGGGACCAAAGACGATGACCTTCATGGCAGAAAAAGGCTCATTAAAGATTATATTGTTTAAATAATCAAAGACAAGATAAATAAGATAAGAAGAAGTTGTCCAAAGTAAAGTGATAAAGGGTCTTGAGCATACTAAACAAATGAGATTATGTGCATGAGAGATGCAATTGATGCTCTTGCCCCAATGGACCAATGGTAAGATGATAAATAAATGAGTTAGTGTAAGAAGGAAGTAAGGTAAGGTGAATTAAGAGATTATGAAATTGATCTTCATATTATTGTCTTCATATATGACTTTCTCATATTGTTTAATTCTTTACATATTGAACTTCATCGCTCATGGGAGAATTGTCTCCCCTGCTTCTAATCCCGTAGGGTAAATAGATTTAAATAGATGGTGATGACATAACAATAATGTGATGATATTCGCGATGAGATGACTTGCACATGGCATTGGTCTTAGTATGGTTTAGGTGTTGACTTCTGCATTCATAATATTTATAATGTTTGACCAGTGGATACGTTAAAGGTCAAGTTAAAAAAGTAAGCTTGTAATGTCTCTGGAAGGACATTTTGTAAGGTGACGATGTATGCTTTTAGTGGCGTTACAGTAAAATGTCGTACCCAAGATAGGGGAGCAGTTTCTTAGAATTATCTTTATTTTTTAGCCTAAAAATTTTGAGAAATTTTTGTATGATTAAAATTGTACCAATAACCAAAAGAGTCAATGCATTAAATATAACCCTCATAACTTTATGAAGAGTAGGAGGTGCCCCTTTTGGAGTCATGCTCAAATTTCTCCCTTTTTCTATTTGGTTGTGCTTGGTGTGCCAGAGTTGGATGGGTTAGTGTCATGTTAAGCCAAATGTATCAAATCTAGGCCCAACAAACTTGGCAATTGGCACAACTCAAAGTTTGTGCCAGAGTAGTGTCATGTGGCACAATTTCTCTCTGTGTAGTAGATATGTATGAATTAAATAATTAATTCAATTCAATATTTATGTACAAAAAATAATATCAAGCAAAAGAAATATCAAACTTTATATGGAAAATTCCTTCGCAATTATAGAGTAATTATACTATATTAAAAATGAACTACAAAGTCTTTCAGATTTTGGTCAAATTTGAAATAATTATTAAATAAAAATAAATCAACATGTATCCTAAAAAAACTTTAGAATAATAGAAAAGAATAATATTATATGATTACTATGATTTTTTATCATCACAATATCAAAACTTTTAGAGATTTGCTCAATCTGATTCAGTTCTTGATTTTTGCTCTCCAAGAAGAATCTCTTGGTCTTCTAAAAAACCATCTTTTCTTCAAGATATCATTACCACCAAGAGAGACCTAGAGATTAGAAAAAAAAACTCTTTTTGTCTCTCTCATCATATGCCTCATCCTCCTCTTTTTTCTAGAGAGAAGTCTTATTTATTTTATTTGAATGATATAAATTTAATTCCAACTCAAATATTAATTAGATTTAGTTTAACTTGAACTAGTTTTATTTTTCACGAGCTTAAATTTCAACATGTATATATGTTCCTTTCTTAAAAGTTAAAATTTACAATCATATTCATGTGCTTCATAACTTAAAAAATAAGAGTTTTTAATTTAGTGCATAAAAGGACCAAGTTTTGACTTCGTCTAATAGGAGAAAGTGGATCGAAAGATGAGAGGATGCAACAACTCTGCATGGTGCAATCATCTGACCATTTCCAACAATCTCTAGGCATAGCACCCCTATTGTTACATCCTGCAATTGCCCATATAGGGTTGTTGCATCTTATTCGCGCATAAGATCTGCACCGATCTTTTCCGATTGTTTCGCATAGTAGGAGCATTATTAGCCTCTTAAATCCAACAAGAGAGGTACCTTCAAACATGTTTTAAAGTATATAGTTGTTTCTAATATCAAAACCTAATTGTCGAAGACTTTGGATATAGAGACTTTCCAACTTGAACGACCATGGATATATTTGCAATAGTCTTTTTTAAAGTAATATTTTGAAGTGCTTCATTTTCAAGACAGATGAATCGCCAAAAGTATTTGTCTCCTAATTATGCCCATTTGGCATTGGACACATCATTGATATTTGCCTTGATCATGATGTTCTTTGTGCATTCTCTTGTCAAGAGAGCCAACCTCATCATCTACTAAAGATGGAAACTTGAGTAACCATCAAACTTCTCGGTCTCAATCTTGTAGATACACATTCCGTAGAAGGGGGCTAAAATCACAAAAAAAAATAAACAACAAAATTAGAAAATATTTATCTAAAAAATTTGGTTCCAAAAAAAGGCTAAAATTGTTGAACCAAAAGAGGATGATATGTAAGTTCTACTTCAAAAACAAACCTAAATTAAATGGGCTGAAATAATATTACAATCTTGTATGTGAGGTGAACTCAAATAAAATCTAGCTGAAATAACCCACAAAAATGGTTTCGGTGGAAAGCCAACATAATAAGTCACTAAACTAGACATCAAACTAAGCTAGTCAGTACAACTAAAACAAACTTTAAACCCATTAATATGCACAAGATCAAAATGTTTGAATCTAAATATTCTCAAATGCACAATAAAGCTCATAAAACTAACATAAGTGGGTTGGTGTGCACATAATTGAGGTGGCAAACCCGACCTAGACTCAGGCACATGCAAAGAAGAAACTACGTGAAAATAAGATGTCTAGATGTAAGCACAATAGAAAACAAAACTGCACATACATTAAATAATCTACGAGAGTCACAACTAACACTGCCAAATTTAACAAGAAACAATGTGTTGCATATGCAATAGCACAATATGATAACAGATGGGGCTTCATCAAATAAAGCAGTAGAAAAACAAAAATCTTTGAAATCCATAAGCCTTTTTCTTTAAAGCTTACAAGAAGAAAATAACATCACGTGATCCAAAAGTGAAGAAGACTGCTCTCGAGTGAAAGATAAACAATAAACAAAAATTTCCTCTCAACTTTGATGTTCTGATAGCAATTTCTAGGATAAAATGTTGAAAAGATCTTTCAACTTTATTACCAAGGCCAATGATCCAACATAATCAATTGCATAATTACAATGAAGTATGCAACCCTATACTGCCCCAAAGCTTAGACTCTTTCACAAGCTAGAAGACTAAAGTCCCACATGAAATAGGAGAAATAACTACTACACCAATTAGAACACTAGAGTCCCACACAAAATTAAAGAAGAAAATAGAAAACCTAATGCAAATAGAAAAAACCTAAATATAACTTTAAAAGTTGCAAGATGAAAATTCTAGTCAAACCCAAATATCAGTGCGATTGGATCTTTGTGTACTTATAAAATCCTTTGTTTATATGATGCTCCAAAATAGTAAAGAAATAACAAAGTTATTATGCGAAAGATATATTCTTCATGCATTGGATATTTTATATATTCCTTTTTAGATTCTTATTCCCTACATTTGAGATTGAGAGACTAGAGTCACTAACATACTTGTAGTTGAGACAAACTTTTGTATCACCTCGGCGGTCTAACAACTCATGCATCAGAGTCATCCTTTTCTCATTGTTAGACTAATAGCTAAGCACATCATTGTTGAATGCTAGAGAATTATTAGTTTTCATTTCATAGTTGCTACTTTCAAAACTTGTATGTACATTACTAGACATATATGATGGATATGAATTATTTTATAGTTTGTGATGGAATGTGTGAGTGTTTTGAATACTACTATAGATAAAACAAATAATGGTAAAGTCTTAAGTTATTATACATGTAAGTCAATCACAAAGTAGGTGTACTTTGTAATTAAAATACAACCTTAGAGAGTTTTAACACCATGTAAGTCTACTTTTGTTGACGTACATGTGTAAGCCAACAACTAATTTACATAAATGTATATGTTAAGGAGGATGTTCCATACATTTGTTATAATTTGTGTAGCGTATTGAGCAGGTATACTATGCATTCATAGCATGATCAAGTGTTTAATAGTAAGATCTATGTTTGGTGTATTTTTCCACATATATAAATGTATGCATTGTATGTATATATACATATATATATATATATATATATATATATATATACAAATATATATATATATATATATATGTGTATATATATATATGTGTGTATGTATGTATGTATGTATGTATGTATGTATGTATGTATGTATGTATGTATGTGTAACATACTAACACCATTAATAAAAAGGTGACAAAGAAGACAATAAGTTGACTATAATTGGTGTTAAAATTAAAAACACAATGGTTGCATCGCTAATGCGTCTAGAGATGCAACTTAGACAACACACTCATGGATAATAAAATGCGACACTAGTGCATCACTTAGGGTATATATATTTATTGATCTTTGCACAAGACAACTTTTTGGGTCGCATGATTGAGCTTTCTATTCGAATGATAGGCTTAAAAACACATTTGGATTGAAGGGAAAGAAAGTTAATGGAGGGTAAGTTAAAAATTAATATTTTTTGGATAGTAATTTTTTGAAGAGAAAAGTAAAAATAGATCTTATTTCCCCTCTTAACTAATTAAAAATTATTTACCCCAAATTGAAATTGAACAAAGGGTAAAAAATTTAGCCTCCCTTTTGTTCAAACACACTCTTATTATTGATTACATCCATGATCATGTAGCTAACTCTGTTTGGTTTTATAGTGCCTTATACACTTTTATAATTCAATATTGAATAAACAAGAATTTGAATAAGATAGAAGAAAAAACATAAATAACACTCGAAAATAGTTATAACTTTTAAAATTTCATAAGGTACAAAGTAAGATGTAGATTCTAGTTGTCTTGAATGACGAATATAATCCTTCGGCATCGAATATAAAGTTCCAACAACAGTAGTTCAAGTTTATCCAAAAGCTTTTGATGCCTTTTGCATATGCTTTAAGAACCCAAATCCTAATGCACACAATTAGGACTGTCAAATTGTCCTCAATAAGAATCTTTTGCGGAACTACTTTATGTCAATTTTCCAACAAATAAATGACCACTCAAAACTATGTAAGGATTAGGGAAGGAATACAATTTGCTCTAATCTCCAACGTTCAAGTGTCACAAGTTTCTCGGAATTGGATTAGAGTTGAAACTAACAATTACTTGTGATCAACACCTTCGCAATGTCATTGATCATTGTGAATTAAGAAAAGATGATGGCAATGGATTGCACCATAATCCAATTCCACCATTGAGATGCATCAGGCTCTGTGTACAATCTTCTAGCAATTGAAATATACTTTAATTCCATAAATTTAGTACAAAAGATAACTGTCACCAATATTGACAAATGAAATTCACGTGCAAGAACATTTAAGAGGTTCATGTTCAATTATGTCATATTCTACTAATTTCTTTTGTTAGTGTACACTCTAGCTCCCAAATATTTATAATACTATTAACAATGATAATTGATGTGGACGAAGTTGTAGAGAGAAAACAAAGGAAATGCACATATTAAGATTGTGTTCACTGCATTATCATTACTATATTACTTGGTAATCTACATTGTCTCTTAGAAAGATTATCGCTCATTAAATAATCATCAATGTGCATTGTTTTATTTAGTGTGCACAGATAATTCACTTGGCAATCTCTATTATTTTATTTACCATATAATATACAACTTTTATCAAAATGCCCTTGAATAAAGTAGTTAATTTTAAAATTCTTATAAATTTAATTTGAATTGTATGAACTTGAATCACAACCATATATCATAAACTCATAATTTATACATCAAACAAATAAATTTATAAAGTAAATAGTATATATTTTTGTAAAAAATTATACTAATAAATTAGTAATAAGTGTTCTTATATTAAAATAATTAATAGCAAATTACTAATTATTTATAATATACAAATAATCTATTATAATTAATTAATAATACTAATATTACAATTATTAGAAATAATAGTGTATTTTATGACAATGATAATAATAAAAATATTACTATAGTTATTAATAAAAATATTATATTATTATTTATTTGATTTTTTATTATTTATTTAAATAAAATTTAAAGGACGAATGTGAAAAAAAAATATAATAGATTGATCCCAAAATGACAATATGAATTATCATATCTCTTCTGGACAACTAAATTGACACTTCACAAATAATCTGCATTGTGTGACAATGGATATTGTCTGTATTAAAACAAATGAACAAGAGTAGGTCCAATAATTTAATATAAATTAGAAAGATTACTTATACCTAAATGCCCGAATTTCAAATCTTTTAGAATTTAGGGCTCTGCCCCGAATCCACGGATAGAAGGCCGTAAAACCCATATCAAACTTTGATTTTTAATGGAGCATAAAAAACTATTTATCAACATAAGAACTAATGGAGCATGACCAGACGTTGACAACGTCCTTCAGTTCAGACAGTTACAGAGAGAAGTTATCCACAATGCCATAGAACAGAGATGAAGAAGTATCTTCCTTCCATCACTGTCTGCCAAACTACAACAATGCATGAGATTCCAAAACTGATTGGTTCCAGTGGGCGAGCAAAAATAGCAGGCCGTGTGGCCTTGCATGCATTATTGACATGTGGGTATCATGTGGTGGTGTGTGAAGCAGCAGCAAATTCCATCGCCCCCACCTCGCGCTCTCAATGCAGTTTCTTCTTGTGTGAGCTCTGCGGACCAGGGCGAGCTCGCCACCATCGCATGCGCAGCATGAACTCGTGGGGATGAATGCCGCTCCCCTTGCACCAATGCATCCAAGAAACACAGCACATGAACCAGAATTGACCCATAACCAACATATCTTCCGAAAGTCGGAGTGTTAAAAGTATAAATAGTTCGAGCATTCTTCGGAATTCGATTTCGTGACATCTTCATCGCGCTCACGGGTATCAACAACTGTATTTCTGAAGTTGATTTTTGCATAAACATATTGTTTGTGGCATGCATTCTGTGAAAGAAATGTTAAAAGGGTCTGCATTAATTTATCGGCAGCCAAGCACAAAGGCCCAGTCAGTAGTTAATATGGACCTGTTGATGACACTTGAAAGGAGAAAACAACTTGATTCAGTAGACAACTCAATGGAATAGAGCTCTTTAATCAGAGTAATTAAGAGAATCTAACAAGACAAGATGATAAGAAATACAAAGAATCAGTATACATACATGTGGATGCAATTTATGGATCCATCTTCTCCATCCAATACATTTAGTCACATGATACATGGATAAAGCTTCATCAAGCCAATGACTGATCAGAAGTAGCTATCAAAATTTCTGTTTGCTAAAAGATTAGTACCAAACCCCTCACATGCAATACCTGTAAAGAAAGGTACAGAAGTAATTACTTCTCCTGCATCAATTAATTGTTCCCCTGTTACAGGTAAATGTAACATCTCTCAGCAAAAGAGCTTCCTAGTCTTCTGAACCATCATTGCATTGTCGACCCTGCCCCGTTCATGCATGTACCCAACAGATTGCTTGCTGAAACAATGTCCTCTGATTCCATTATTTTTCCAAAACCAGCTCATGTACATGATCACATGATGCAGCAATTGGGATCTCTAAGTCTCAACCCCACTGACATGTAGGCAGGAAACACTGGAAACGTTCATCACTTTGAGGCTAAAAAGCTCTCGTTTTTTTTTTCCTTTTGCCAATAACTTTTTCCCCTTCCCATGACCCTTTTGCTCCCCACCAATCCCATGGGTCCTTGCTCACGCGTAGTTTTGTAGGGCAGGCATCAACCGCCAATACCTTCCCCCTCTATATATATGTCCCATGCCAGCTAAAACAACAGAGCAATGAAGCACCATCACATTGCAGACATGATGTCTTCCAGTGCAAACTCTTGCTTGCAGCACTTGTGTCATGGCGGCTTCGTGGTTGACACCGGAGAGTACTACCCCTCCAGTGACCTTTTGCCATCACTTGGAGCTAGAACGAACCATGTTGCCAAGCTCAGAAATTACATCGTTTCTCCCTATAACCATCATTACAGGTATATACTCAATTCACCTGACTGATTGCTTCATACCATATGCTACAACGCGCGACAGAAACAAGCAAGTTGTCACCTCTGCAGGCTCTGGCAGATGTTTCTTATAGTGTTGGTTGTCTACTCAGCTTGGATCTGCCCATTTGAGTTCGCGTTCCTGAGATATTTGCCGAGCACACTTTTCCTTGTCGATAACGTAGTGAATGGCTTTTTTGCAATCGATATCGTGCTCACCTTCTTCGTGGCGTTCATCGACCGCAAATCCTATCTTTTCGTTGATGAGCCGAAGAAAATAGCAGTCAGGTGAGCACTTTCAGTTGTGGATGCATCCATCTTTCACTACGAGTACAATTGATCTGAATTCCATGTGAAATTGTGTGGGCATATACTATAGAAGCTGTGGGCTTCATGGAGTCTGACTTCACAGGTATCTCTCGACTTGGTTCATCTTTGATGTGTGCTCGACGGTTCCTTTCCAAGCAATCAACCTCTTCCTCAATGGACATGGAAATAGCCTTGGCTTTAAGCTGCTCAATATGCTCAGACTGTGGCGCCTGCGTAGGGTCAGTTCCCTCTTTGCAAGGTACAACTATAAACTCTTTTCTCGTCCATGAACTATTCATGTCTCCAACAAAACCAGACATCATAATCTTTTCTGTTATCTCTTTATGCATAGACTCGAGAAGGATATCAGATTCAATTACTTCTGGACGCGGTGCACGAAACTTGTCTCGGTAAGCTTTAACATTCTTTTACTGTAAACATAAATTTCCATTGGCTCTCAGTATAATAACCTTCTGTAGTTGTCGTATGTATTACAGGTAACTCTCTTTGCAGTCCACTGTGCTGGATGCTTTAACTATATGATTGCTGATAGATATCCTAACCCCAATAAAACATGGATAGGTGCTGCCATACCAAATTTCAGAGAAGATAGCCTGTGGATCAGATATGTAACAGCAATTTACTGGTCCATTACCACACTAACAACCACTGGTTATGGTGACTTGCATGCTGAAAACCCAAGAGAAATGCTTTTTGTTATCTGCTACATGTTGTTTAACTTGGGACTGACAGCTTATATCATCGGAAACATGACGAACCTCGTTGTCCATGGAACCAGCCGAACAAAAAACTTCGTATGTCGTGCACTCCAGCTTGTTACTTTTTTTTATTTTTCTCCGATGAGCAGCAATCCAATTAGTTGTTTATCAATATGCAACATATAACAGTAAGTTAGAGCATTAAGAACAGAAATGCAGTCATTAAAGTTATCTCATGTTGGTAATTCCTGGGTGCTTATGATGAAGAACATGACATATGAAACTTTGTTTGTTCACAGAGTAGACCAAACTTCACAAATTTAGGACAAGCCTAATTGTTTTGGTTCACTGTACATGTGAAAATATGGTGCAGTCTTTGCATTATGATCATATAATTACATTTTTGTAACAACAAACAACTCAAGTTCATTGTAAGGTGCATTTGCTAATAGGAGTCTTTTTTTAATTTTGTGAACTACAGAGGGATTCAATACAGGCAGCCTCTGAATTTGCAGCCAGAAACCAGCTACCAGGTCACATAGAAGAGCAGATGTTATCTCATATATGTCTAAAGTTCAAAACAGAAGGACTGAAACAGCAAGAAACTCTGGATGCTCTTCCAAAGGCCATTCGTTCAAGCATATCACACTTCCTGTTTTTTCCTGTTGTCCAAAGAGCTTATCTTTTCCAGGGTGTCTCCTGCTATTTCATTTTTCAGCTGGTAATTAAGGATGATGGCATCATTAAGAGTGCTCATGAATTATAAATTGTAAATCAATAAGTATAATTCCAGCTTCATTCTCATGTTTTTCATACACTGATCTTGACTTGTAAAAAAAAAACAGGTTGCGGAAATGCAAGCAGAATACTTTGCACCCAAGGAGGAAGTGATCTTACAGAATGAAAAGCCAACAGGCTTTTATTTAATAGTAGCAGGGGCAGTGGTAAGTGCATTTCACTGTTACTTCTGCATACTTATACTTGATTCTGGCATAGACATCTCTCAAACTTATCCTTACGTGTAAAACTTGGTTGCAGGAAATGAGAGCTTACGCAGATGGAAGCGAAAGAGTAAGAAACTTCTGTCATATATGCAAAGTAATTGACAAATGCATACAAGAATGAAATGAACTGTAATTGCCGATCGTTTCTCAAATTTCAGGTTTATGGGAGAGCAACCGCAGGCGAATTGTTCGGAGAGACAGGAGTCCTTTGCCACAGACCACAGCCTTTCACCGTCAGAACCACTGAACTTTCACAGATTCTTAGGCTCAGCAGGACTGCGCTCCTGAATATTATTCAAGAAAACAAAGAAGATGCTGCTCTTCTCATGAATAATTTTTCACAGGTATCAATAATTATGCTTCTACCAGTCTCATTACATCAAATAAGCGAGAAATGCAATTTCTCACCTCTGATGCTCTAAATTTATACCTTACAGAAGTTCAATCAACAAAAGGTATTATACCCCAGTTTGCAGCGAGCTTATCCAGAGCAACTCCTTAAAGAATGGTTAGGTGGAGGACACTGGAATGGTGCCAAACCGAGTGAATGCTCCAGACAACATCTCGATGACCATGGGATTTCACCAATGGAACAAACACGCATAGGAGATCAACAATCCAGAAAAGCATCAGCTGCCAGAGGTCATAACACAGTTCATGAGCCTATGACCACAAAAGCAACGCTGGATCCAGCATTTACTAATAGACAGACACGGCTCCATATGACTACACAGAAGGGCCATGCTGAGTCCGCTCAAATGTTTCTACAGCAAGAAGCAGAGCAAGGAAAAGTTGATGCAGCCAGATGGGCGCAGAGAGCTTCAGAATGGAAACATGAACATGATCATGGAGGTGCTTTCAACCTTACAACGAACAGAACAGGATTAACAGGCCACAGTGCACTGGAACTAGTAAATCGTAACAGTGTAACCAGACAAATTGAGAAGAGGGTCACCATCCATTTGCACTCATCAGAGGCAGATGCCTCAAAAGAAGCACCTCCTAAGTTGATAAAGCTTCCGGGATCAGTGGACGAACTCCTCAGAATTGGCTGTAAGTAATATGAGCTTAATGTGCTGCTTTGTGGCAATTACTTTTATATGAAGATAACAGGTTCAGTGTCTCATTGTCAAGTTCTAATTCCTGTGCAGGTGAAAAATTCGAGGGACATGATCTTAAAAGGGTGGTCAACAAGGGAAATGAGGAAATAGACGACATAGCTAAAGTTCATGATGGAGAACATTTGTATCTCTGTGGTATTTGAAGAGTGGCAGGCTGCAGAAGGGACATACACTTTTACTAACGTCAACGGCTGTAATCCGCAAGCTTAAGCATGTAAATTTGAGTAATGCTTGATGAGAATGAAAATATTTGTGCCAATGCATATTTTTGCAAGCCATTTACAAACACTATATCATATTACATTTTTCGAAATATGATTCTAAAGCATGTACCTTAAGATAAATTAACAAAGAAGAAGAAGAAGTTGGTGTTTGTGGCATACACCCTTGCAAACCAATCCTAAACAAGCTATGCAATTTATACTTCTGACATTACATAGGAAAAATGATTGGAATAGTGGAAAAGATTTAAAGATGCATTGATCTAAATTGTATTAAAAGAAATAAAGGTTTGGAAGCAATTTGTTTTAGATGATCAATTTGCTACAAAGTTCATCTGTTTATAGAGAAATGCTACAATATTAACTGATAGGGTAAAAGTAATATACTCGTTTATAGATTGCACCATGCTGCACAAGGCATATGGACTTGGATCCGTATTTCACTGTTACATAAGGACAATTAGTGCACCCTAACAATTATATTTCAAACTACCCACAAATAAAAATATGACAGCATGGCTACTTTGACGCTTCAACATCCTCGTCAAGTTGGCAATATTCCTATAACTTGTTCTTTGACCGGCTCCCAAGTCATATTTCTTAAATAGAAAATATCAGTTCAAAATATAATGATAAATTATTTGAATTAAAAATTACGAAAATTTTAATTCAAAATATACAATATTTGCATTATACTCAACAAACTCTACTAACTACATCTTTCAATGTAAATATAGTTAGAGATTAAAGACTCCAAAATAGAGACAGTAACACATGATAGACACTCGTGAGTTTCTGAATTCAATTAGCATCGGTAAAACTTCTTGTACAATGTATTTTACTTATATTATTTGTTCTTGTTAAGCTCATGTGTCACTCTATGTAACGAAAATTTATACCCAACCCAATATGCACAACACATATAACGGTTGTAATACCATGGACTGTATCATGAACCAATACGCCCGTGTTGGTACACAACACGGCCCTGTTGGAGGACGATGATGTGGCGATCCGGGAGTAATTAAATAAGATTATTTATTTAGTTTAAATCCTATAATTTAGATTCAAATATAGAGTTTGAGAAGAATTAAAACTCGAGAAATCCTAATCATACCCTTATAAATAGACTTAAGAAGGCAGTAGGCCTTCATAATTTTGTTTCTATCTCCCAAAAACCCTAGCCACCTTAACTCTCCCCTTCTTTTCTCTCATCCTCTTCCACCAGGTGCTTTGGTAAGGTTTCTCCCTCTTAGGATTTTTCTCTCTCTCTCCCCCTTTCTCATCCTAGAACTATGATCAACTCTTATAAGAACGTGAAGGATACTAGGGACAGCGGAGAAGATCAAGACAGCGTAGTTGAAGATCGAAGAACAACCTTACAAAATTCGGTATGTAAATAGGCGAATCCCAATAGATAAAATTTTATGATTAATAAATTGTATGTTAAGGTCCATGCTAGATGGCTACAATTTTAATATGAAGATTCTATTATTTAATTGCCTAGATGAATATATTAATTCGTCCAAAAATTATTTAGTATTTCCTCTGCAATATTTTAATGATCTTAACTAAGAACACATTGACGGGGGACAGATCGCGTCTCTTTGACGTGGCCAACGTCCGTCGAGATGATGTCATGGCGTCGACGCGTGCCTGACTACATCGGCGAGACACAGTTCGCGTCCACCAGGGACACGACCCACGTTTGTCGACATGAATGCATTACACCATGGCATAGTTCGAGTCTTCTTGGACATGTCCGCGTCCTTGGACGGAACCCTAACGCCGCTGTTTTATGGAACACAGCCGAATGCACCGGACATGGCCTACATCACCTGACATCATGGCTCACGAAATAAAGTATGATTATATATTATTTAAAGAATAAATATGATAGGACCCACATTGAACCAGATATGATCCGCGTCGGTCGAAGAAGTTGTGTGTTGCCCTAACGCGTTGCTGATATTGTTATTTTAATAAGAAACAGATTTGGACACTGTCGCGTCAGAGGAAGGACACGGCCTTAAAACACGATATGTGTTCTAAGAGATTTATATGATGATTATTGATTATTTTAATAATGAAGGAAGGAAAACAGACCATGTCACCCTAGGACACGACCCTCGTCATCTACCATGTCGGCTACCGACACGTCGTGATCATCGCTGAAATTGAAACGGCCCGTGTTCGAATCTGACACAACCCATGTCGGTTGATGCAGGAATGATATTTGATTATTTTAAAGAGTATATTTTTAATGTTTAGGGATTAATTATGAGGACAAGATAAAGGGCTACCATATTTCACCTAAATTAAATGTTGAGGTCGTAATATATCATTAAAAGTTTTGAGAGCGGAATGATGTTAAAGATAGGACAGGTAATGCAATTGCCACTCAATTTCTATTGCTTGGCTTCTCCCCATCCGCAACGAAGAATTTCTTGAGCATCCTATGTGGTCATGGCTTCTTAGGGCTGAGCATGACCCGGATCGACCCGTTTATCCCGGTCCGGTCCGACCCGAAATTTCGGGAATATTCCTGGTCCGGAACATAATCAGGTCGGGACCGGGTCCGGGTTTAAGAAATCCAAATTTATTCCCGACCAGGTTCTCTTATATTATAATATATAAATATATTATAAAATATATATGCATGTAATATTATATATTATACTATAACTTTTTTTAAATATTTAACATATAAACTGATTTTATTATTAATGCATAATAAAAAAAGGAGTTTATAGTTAATAATTAATATTAGTAAATATTAGAATTTTTAAGTTTATTTTTATACAATAAAAAAAAAATAAAATCGGGTCAACCAGGTCGTCTAGATTTTATTCCCGGTTAAACCGGGACAACCCGATCTCGGACTTGGCCGGGATCGGGTCCGGGTCCGGGTCTCATTTCTTGAGACCCGGTCAAAACCGAGTCGGGACCAGGTCAGGGGTGTCCCAGTCCCAAACCCGGGTTTGATCAGCCCTATGGCTTATGCACCCCCATTGGCCTATGGTGAGATCTTGAAGACTCATGAGCAATTCAAAGTCGCCAAAGCAACCCTCAAATTCATTTCAAAGTCACTAATGGGATAAGGAAAAGATAATAAAAATAACCACTTGATCTAATTATTTGCATATTGCACTAGAGGTTTAGGATTATTGATTGATGATAACTATTGATGAATGATGATAAAAAATGATGATTGAATGATGAAGTAAGATGATTAATGAAAGTTAAAGTTGATGATGATGATGTGGAGTAATTGATGTTTGGTCATAACCATAGTTTACTCCTTATGTAATATATGCTCATAGTGATTGATGTTTGACTATCAGTTATAGCTCACTATTGATGCAAAGATGTTATATTAAAGATGAAAGATGTTATGTTAAAAATAAAAGTATGAAAGTTATGTTCAAGATGAAAGTATGTTAAAGATAAATGTAAGTATTTGAAAGACTAATGATGTAGTAAAAGATGATGAAAGAAAGTTAACAATTGAAGAAGAATAATTGATATTTTGATTTGTGGTCATTAATTTATTCTTGCTTTTTTATTTATCATGTCGTGCTTATCTATTTTTGTTTTACATATTGGACGTCATAGCTCATGTGGATACTTCTTTTTCCTATATTGGATCCTGCAGGTGAGTGTTCTGTAGTGATAGGATGCTTGATGGTGCATGCGGTGATAGATGCTTGTGGTGACTGTAGTTGCACATGACCTAGTGATCCTTAATGTCTCTTCTTTTAGTCTTTTCTATTGAGTTGTCTTAGTTAGACTTTTGATACATTTTTTAGTAGGGTGTGCTTCTGGGGGCGTTACAAAAAAGATATTAGAGTCATAAAATCAGACTCTCTTAGCGTCCCATAGTACTAGAATGTCATGTGCAAAACATCACGAGTAGTCGCAGCACCAAGCAGAAGTAAGTTTTCTTTTTGTAAGGTATTAAAATTGTTATTATTGATATGATTATGATATAGATGGATCTTAGACGTGTAGTTAACCTTCATGCTAAAGTCACCCAAGACCAGGAAGAATAACTCTCATCTCCTATATAATGTTTAGGAGGAACATGACTTCAAGGAAAGTTAAAACTCTTAGAACTAAATGCCTTTAAAATTAGAAACGAACCTCAGAAGATTAGGTAATGATTTTAACGTCTGATGAAGTTTGAGTTGAGTTCTCGTCCCATTGATTCTAAAGAGGTTATGTGAAGGAATAATCTTATTGTCCCACACTATGAATTTCAAGTGGTGAAGTGGAATTGACATGATGAGAAGTTAAATTAAGAAGAGAAAGTCAATGATATCACACAACAACATGTTAATAGTGAGAATTTTAATAGTTTCCAATTGATAAAATATTATCAATGATTACCGATGTGACCTAAAGAAATATTCTTTAGAATAAGTGAGAAGAACATAGCTGAAATCACTATGAATGTCTTATTGAATTTGGGTGCTATACACTCATTGATATTTAGTGACTATGCCACTATGTTGGACTTACCCTTATGTCACATGAAATGTATAATGTATATTACCACCCCCATGGGCACCTTGCATGCCACAAATTACATTCCTAATGTACTAGTGACAGTGGAGGGGAAGGACTATTTAACAGACCTGATAGTCATCCCCATGAAGGAGTATGATGTCATTTTGGGTATGGATTTATTGTCATACTATGATGTTGTACTCCTATGTAAGAAGAAGAAGAAGGTGGTCATCAGCTTTCACGGCAAGCAACAAGCGACAATAAGAGGAATGATGTCAAATGACAACAAGATGCTGGTGACAATGATTCAAGCACAATAACTGCTCGAGAGTGGATGCAGAGGCTATCTGGTTAGTGTCATCAGCACTGAGCCTAAAGACAAAGATCCACAACAGATGGATATCGTCAAAGATTACATGAAGGTCTTTCTAGAAGACATCTCTAACTTGTCATCCCAGAGAGAAGTAGACTTTCGGATAGAGTTGTTACCAAGAACAACTCCAATCTCGAAGGCACCATATCGAATGGCACATGCTGAAATGTAGGATTTGAAGAAGCAACTGCAAGAGCATCTAAACAAGGGTTTTATCAGACTGAGCGGCTCACCATGGGGTGCTTCAATCTTGTTTGTGAAGAAAAAGGACGGCTCTCTCAGATTGTGCATCGACTACAAGATGCTAAACAAGATCACCATCAAGAATAAGTATCCTCTACAGTGGATTGACGATCTTTTCGATCAACTCTCTAAGGCGGCAATATTTTCCAAGATCGACTTGAGGAGATCACTAACTAAAAGTTGTAGAGGAGAATGTGCCCAAGACCACATTTCGATCTAGATATGGGCATTACAAATTTCTAGTGATGCCTTTTGGATTAACGAACGCACATGCTGCGTTCATGGATCTAATGAATAGGGTGTTCAGACCCTATTTGGATCAGTTTGTCATTGTATTCATAGATGACATGTTGATCTACTCATCAAGCCTAGAAGAACACAAAAGCATTTTAGAATCATGTTGAAAATTTTGCATCAGTATCAGTTGTACACTAAGTTATCTAAATGCGGGTTCTGATTAGATCATATCATGTTCCTCAGGCACATAGTGTCAAAGCAAGAGATCGCAGTGGACCTAACAAAAGTTGAAGTTGTTTCAAATTTGTCACCGCCAAGGAATGTCGGGAAAATCCACAGTTTCTTGGGACTGACAAGATACTACAAGCGATTCATCAAGGACTTCTCCAAGATTGGATCACCTTTGACAAACTTGACAAAGAAATGAGTAAAGTTTGTCTAGTTCTAGAAGTGTGAGAAAACTTCCAAGAGCTAAAGACTTGACTGGCTAAAACAAAAGTACTAACCATCCCTTCTAGGAGTGGTGGTTATGTGGTGTATAGTGATACTTGTGGCATAGGTCTTGGCTGTGTATTCATGCAGTATGGGAAGATCGTGGCATATGCTTCTAGGAAACTCAAGAAGCATAAAGTTAACTACCCCACACAAAATCTAGAGTTGACAGCAATAGTTTTCGCCCTAAAGATATGGAGTCATTACCTTAATGGTGAAAACTTTGAGGTCTACACAGATCATAAGAGCATGAAGTACATCTTCACCGAAAGAGTTCTCAACATGAGACAAAGAAGGTGGATTGAGTTCCTGAAGGACTACGAGGTCATAATTGGATATCATCCTAGGAAGGCCATCTCAGTTGTTGATGCTTTGAGCAGGAATTGGGAAGGAGCACTAGCCAGCATGATGATACACATGTTGAACCAGCTAAACGATATAATCCTGTGGAACCCAAGATCTACTAGGACTTAAGCCACACTAATGGTTCATCAAGTATAATCAGACTTTGTGAATAGTATTATCATTGCCCAAGCAATGGATCATGAGTTCGACCACATGCGCAAGAGGTGTAGTCATGAAGCACAGGAGTTCGTCGTGTCAGTGGATGGAGGGATCATATTCAGAGGTTGCCTATGGGTCTCCAACGATGCAACACTCAAGAGGGAGGTACTGAATGAAGGTCACAAGTCAGAATTCACCATCCACCCAGGGAGTACCAAGATGTATAAAGACCACCTACTGGTGGAACAAAATGAAGAAGGAGATCATTGAGTATTTGGCCAGATGCATCAAATGTCAGTAAGTCAAAATTGAACACCAGAGGTCGTATCGTACGCCCAAGACTTTGAGCATCCAGTGAAATTGGGAACACATTGCCATGGACTTTGTGACTAGCTTTCCTAGATCCAAGAGAGGCAATGACGCAATCTAGATAGTTATAGACAGAATCACTAAGTCCACATACTTCATCCCCATCAAATGGAAAATAATTAGTGGTGAGTCTGATGGACCTATATGTCACAGAAGTCATCAGGCTGCATGGGATTCCAATGACCATAGTGTCTGATAGAGACATGAGGTTCACACTAGAGTCTGGAAGGGTTTCCAAGATGCCCGTGGAACTAGACTCAAGTTTAGTACAACCTTCCATCCACAGACAAACGGAAAATCCAAAAGGACAATCCAGACGTTAGAGGACATGCTCAGGGCATGCACATTGGATTGGCATGGCATTTGGGATGACCATTTGCCATTGATCAAATTCGCCTACAACAACAACAACAACTCCAACATCGGCATGGCCCCATATGAAGCTCTTTATGGAATATCCTACTGATCATTAGCATGTTGGAGTGAGGTGGGCGAGAGGAAGCTAATGGGCCTAGAGATAGTACATGAGTATACTGATCGAGTGGATCTAATTAGAAAAAGGATGAAGGCCACGCGAAGCAGGAAAAAGACTTATACTAAAAAAGGATGCTTAGAGCAGATTCTTCAGGAGGGAGACAAGGTGATGCTAAAGGCCTCCCCATCAAAAGGTGTCATGAGGTTCGGCAAACGAGCTAAATTCAGCCCTTGATATGTAGGTCCCTTCGATGAATTGGAGTTAATTGGAGGAGCAACCTGTCGACTGGCACTATCCCCTTCCTATGAGCGAGTGCACAACGTCTTCCATGTTTCCATGCTTAGAAAGTACCAACATGATGACGCCGATGGCATCTAGATTGAGGAGCCTAAACTGAAGGAGGGCCTCGCCTACAAGGAGCAACCGGTGAAGATCCTAGAGTGTCGCCTGCAACGTCAAGGAAATAAGAAAGTGGCGCTAGTCAAAGTGGCGTAGAGTCAGTGTCGAGAGAGTGAAGTGATATGGGAGCTGGAATATGAGATACGCAAGAAATTTCTAGCATTATTTGGTATGCCTCTACCATAGTCCTGAATTCGAGGACAACTTCTCTTTTTTAAGATGTTTATATTATAATACCATGAACCGTATCATGAACCAACACAGTCCGTGTTGGTACACAACATGACCCATGTTGGGGCACAGTGACGTGACGATCCACGAGTTAATTAAATAAGATTATTTAGTTAGTCAAAATCCTAGAATTTAAATTCAAATATAGAGTTTGAGAACAATTAAAACTAGAGAAACCCGAATCCTACCCTTATAAATATACTTAAGAAGAGAGGAGGCCTTCATCATTTTATTTTTTCTCTCCCCAAAAACGTAGGCACCGCAACTCTCCCCCTCTCTTCTCTCATCCTCTTCCACTAGGTGCTTAGGTAAGGTTTCTCTCTTTTAGGGTTTTTTTCTCTCTCTCCCCTTCTCTCATCCTAGAACTATGATGGACTCTTAAGAGAAAGTGAAAGAGACTAGGGACAACAGAGAAGATCAAGGGAACGCAGTTGAAGACCGAAGAACAACCCTGCAATATTCGGTATGTAAATAGGGAGATCCCAATAGATAGGATTTCATGATTAATAAATTGCATGTTAGGGTTCATGCTAGATGGTTACAATTTTAATATGAGGATTGTACTATTTAATCGCCTAGATGAATATATTAATTCGACTATAAATTATTTAGTATTTTCTCTGTAATATTTCAATGATCTTAATTAAGAAACACGATGATGGGACACAGACCGCGTCTCCTCTGATGCGGCCCGCCTCCATCGAGATGATGCTGCCTCGTCGACATGCGCCTGATTACATCGGTGAGACACGGTCCGCGTCCACAAGGGATACATCCCGCATTAGCCAACATGAACACATTACGCCGGGACACGGTTTGAATCTTCTTGGACATGTCCGAGTCCTTGGATGGAACTCTAACGCTGCCATTTTATAGAATGCGGCCTATTGCACCGGACATGGCCTGCATCACCTGTCGTCATGACCATGTCGTAGAATAAAGTATTTTATTATATATTATTTAAAGAATAAAAATGACACGACCCATGTTGAACCAGACATGGTCCGCGTCGCCCGAAGAAGTTGAATAGTAACCGTAATGTGATATGGTTGTCAAAACATTTCGAGTTGATGTAGGAACATGGCCGTGTTGCCCTAACGCATTGTCAATATTGTTATTTTAATAAGAAACGAATTACAACAATGCTGCATCGGAGGAAGGAAATGACCTGAAACATGACATGTGTTCTAAGAGATTTATATGATGATTATTGATTATTTTAATAATGAAGGAAGGAAAACGGGCCGTGTCACCCTAGGACACAGCCCACGTCATCTATCATGTTGGCTATCGACACGTCGTGATCATCATTGAAACGACCCGTGTTCGAATCTGACACGACACGTGTCAGTTGATGCAGAAATGATATATGATTATTTTAAAAAGTATACTTTTATTGTTTAAGGATTAATTATGATGACAAGATAAAGGGCCACCATGTTTCACCTAAATTAATGAAAGTTAAAGATGATGATGTTGATGTGAAGTAATTGATGTTTGGCCATAGCCATAGCTTACTCCTTATATAAAGTATGCTCAAAGTGATTGATGTTAGACTATCGGTCATAGCTCACTTTTGATGCAAAGATGTTATGTTAAAGATGAAAGTATGAAAGAAGTTATCTTAATGATGAAAGTATGAAAGTTATGTTCAAGATGAAAGTATGAAATTTTGTTAAAGATGAATATACTATGATGAAAGACTAATGATGAAGCAAAAGATGATGAAAGAAAGTTAAGAATTGAAGAAGAATAATTGATATTTTGACTTGTACTCATTAGCTTATTTCTACTTTTTAATTATAATGTACTGAGTGTCATAGCTCATCTGGATACTTCTTTTCCCCTATATTGGATCCTGCAGAAAGTAGTCTATAGTGATAGGATGCTAGTGATGCATGCAGTGACATATGCTCGTGGTGACTTTAGTTGCACATGACTTAGTGATCTTTAATGTATCTTCTTTTAGTCTTTTCTACTGAGTTATTTTAGTTAGACTTTTGAGACATTTTATATGATGTAAGACTTTTGCATATTTTTTTTATGTTATGAAAAAGAGTTTTAGATTTTAAAGTTTTTATTTATTATGCATTTTTTGACTAGCCTTGTTAGTAAATATTAAAGTCAAGATGTGTATGTATAATGTAGCACTCTCAGGAAGGCATTTTGTCACACAATGGGGTGTGCTTTTAGGGGCGTTACAACTGTAAACTCAATCCAATCAAGAGATCTAAGAATATTTATCAACTCGATACTTATAGATGTAATTGACATTAAAATTATAGTAACACTACATTGGTCCAACTCGTAAAAATACTTTATTTAGTGAATCCTATTAGTTTATTTTAATTCTCCCATCATAGATTGAGCCAGTCAAAACCCTTTAAACGTTTGCATACTGAAGTTCACATTGGAATTTTTATAATACTACAACGAAAAAGTGACCCATTTTCTGTTTTCATTTGTAATTTCTTAGGAATGAAAAAGAACGAACTAGTTTGCTTTCAATTTGGAAAATGCTCGCTGGAAACATTTTTCTAAGATGATTAGAAAAAAAATGAAACTTTCTCTTTTTCAATAAAAAAAGGAATGACAAACTTGAAAAATTGGTTGTGTTATGGGAATTTTAGTATTTATGACATAAAACAAGACATAATTTTTAAATTGGGTCGCATATTGGCAGCCTATCGCATGTTTGAAAGCTGAGTTACACTGATCTGGGACAAGCGGCCCACTAAGCCACACCGAGATCTATCCCTGCTTGCAGTCACATTTTTCTTAGGACATAAAACATAAGGAACTTATAAATCAAATGTATGTTGATGTTTCCTTGAAAGAAAAAAACAACATTCAAAAAATAAAAAAAAATCTTGAAACCAAACATCCGAGAAAGGCTTTAGTAAGGATATTAATCAGATCGAAATGACTTGAACCAATATAATTTTAATTGAATCGATTCGAATAATTTTATAATTAGAATCCAAATAGACATGTTTCCCAACTCAATCAACTCCTTCTTTATACCTCCTCGCAATTGCATAAAATCGGATGTAAACTTAAATTATAAAACTAGACAAAATTAATCTTAAATTAATCAACTAGTTAGTTCATCTGTTAGCGTATTCCTAACTAATCATTAATTTTAATTTTATTATTCATTAAATATGATTTTGCCATTAAAATTTAAAAAAAAATAAAAAATAATCTCCTCCATCAACTTATCATTCAAGCTAGCTTACATGGCAAACTCATAGCGAACATGCTAATAGTGAGCTCGCTTGCGAATGTACATGCTTGCATCCGCGCTTCAGTGCCTTTTGTCAAACTGGTACCTCATGTGGTCATAGAGGGCTTTGGATGAGTGGAACTCTTTTCCACACTTGCTGTGTAACACCTGAGCCCAGTAACCCAAAAGCCCACAAATCCAAACCCAATAAGAGGAGGAGTAGTATTATAAATACCACCTAGGGGTGCCACAAATTTCACTTCTTGAAATTTTATGGCCGGCCCTAGGTAAGAGAGAGTTTCTCTCCTCTCCTCTGTTCATGTGTTCATCTGATGTTTTCTCATCCCCGAAATTTCTGTTCGTCCTAGGAGAAGAAGATCCTCCATCTCAGCAGGAGAAACGCCGAAGAGGACGTCCCCGAAAGAGTAGAACAAGTCCTGGAGAACCCGAAAGTATATCCCCTGGCGGATTCCTTGTACATAAAATAAAGCGTTTAGATCTGCATGTTTGGAATTGTTCTGTTC